>ML812778.1:162484-210395 GCA_009831015.1 Picea engelmannii
TTTTTATCAAATTAGTGCTTTACTAACTCTTGGTTTCGAGTTAGTTTTTTCTTATCTTCATGTCTCTCTTCTTCCAATTTGAGGAGGGTATTTAATCTGTGTTGCATAATGGGAAAATTTTCTTCCTGAGTGGATTGAGACAATTTTAGGTGGGGGAAAGAACATGTGAGTAGGGGGAATAGCTTATTGACTGTACACCAATAATACAAGGGGATTTCCTGAATATTTTGGTGTTATCCTATGGGCCCATAGGGAATTAGGTAATGATAAATGCCAATTTATTTGGTGGTCAGAAATAGTATTTCTTAGAACTCTTATCAAGTTTTTGTTTGTATATTACACTAGACCATTTCCCTGACGATAATAGGTTGTTGAATATTTCATTTTGATGTTGTCTTCCAATGCATATTCAATTAATTTTAAAGAAGAAAAATATTTTTAATTATCAAAGAACAAATATCGAGGGACACCAAACCTGGTTGTTATGTGGGAATTAAGGAAAGATATCACTTGATTTTTATTCACCACCTTGAGCGAGAAATATTTAGTCCAACGAGTGAAATATTTTTTTGTTGTGAGGAGGTATTTGTGCAACTAAGATGAGTTGGGATTAATTTCCCCTATTATGTCTAAACCCCATTATTTAAATGGGTAGTCCACCATAACATGTTGTAGTGGGAATGAAAGACTTTTTTCTCTTCCATTTAACTTTTAGCATACCTCACAACATATCGCATATACATGCAAATATCTGAGAATCTTGTGTGTTTTTATGTCTCCCCCAAAATTTCCTTTAGCAAGACCATCATGCAATTCTGATAGAAGTTTCTCTACATTAGAATTTTTAAAGGAACCTTAGTAGCACATCATCATAGTTTATCCTAAATATAATTTTATTAACAATTTGGTATTTATTAGAATTGAGCCCAAGGAGCTTTATCGTTATTGGTTGCATATATTGAGGAGCATATCCATGATTCAAATCATACTTCATTGCATAGTGCCGGGAGTTTGAGGTGACAGGAAAATAACATATATATTATTTCATCAAATTATCCTCTTCATATAACTTCTCCTCACTATTAACACTTCCTTTTGAATCTGCAACAAGCTTACCCAAACCTTTTCCTTTTAAAATTTTTGTGGGTTTAATTTCTAAATCACAATCTTGAAGGGATTTCATCCAATTATCCCTTTTATCCCCTAGGTCTTTCTGTATTAGAAAATTCATGATCGCGGGGTAAGGTACAATCACTTTAGATTTGGTCTTCAACAAGTATGGTATGAAATGTTTTACTTCCTCGAAGAAAACATAGGCTTGTTTATCTACCATAGGGTAGTCAATTTCTTCTCCCTATAGTCTAAATCTCACAAAATCCACTCAGAATTTATTCCCCTCCTTGTTCTTCTAAGTAATGACAGGTGAAAATGTAGTATTAGATGAAAATGTGCATAGTAGGAAGTCTTAAATAAAATAATGGATTATTAAATCCACGTCCTTTGCTATTTATTCCCTGATTCTTATGAAGGACTACTTTTCTTTGGGACCCCATATGAATTCAACATCCTTTTTTATCATGTCTTGAAGTGGTTTTATAGTTTCAACAAAGCTCAGAACAAATCTCCTAACAAAGTTAATCTTGCTAAATAATGACTTCATATACTTCTTATTATAGGGGAAAGCAATTTTGGAAATCGCTTCTATCCTTCCTAGCTCTATCATTATCCTATATTTGGAAACAACAAACCACAAGAGATTTTCTTTAGTTACATCGAAGACATGTTTCTTGGGATTTAAAGAAATGGACATATTTTTTGCATATAGTAAAAATATTCCTTAAATGGTTCACATGATTTTTTTTATCCTTAGATAATACAATGACATCATCGAGGTATACCACCACTAATTTTACAATCAACCCCCTAAATGTTATATCCATATCTCTCTAGAAAGTTTCTCTTGCATTAATCAATCCATAAGGCATTATTTTGTATACATAAGTGCCCCACCTTGTTCTGAATGCACTATTCAACTGATCATCATGGGAAACTGGAACTTGATTGTATCCCTAGAAGCCATCTAAAAGAGATAACATCTCAAATCTAGAGACACATTGTATAATATGTTCCATCGGGGGCACAGGGTTGTAACGTCCCCAACCACCCAAGTCAAGGCATGCTACTACAATTCTTCTTTGTTCAAGATATGATACCAATTTGTAGCATCCCCATGCATCCCATGGCTAGGCCATCCCACCTTACAGAAAGAATCACCTTCATTTGCGGAAAATATCATACTTAATAAATTAAAAAAAAATCTACTTTCTATTAACATACACAATTATGCGTAAACGTACGGTAAATAAACACATGTGTAACATACAACATGTAATTAATCATATATAAAGAGTAATTATCCATTTAATAAAGCCACCAATTGTGTGTAGACCTTCCAAAAACCTCCTAGCCTTAGGTCACGCTGCTCCAAGCTATCAGCAGTGGGTCACCCCTGAGCTGGGACTAAACTCCACCCACAGTAAAGGGAATCCTAGGCTTGGATGAGGTTACAAAGTCTCCAGGAAGGATTATATCCCCAGGAGTCCACTCACATCCACTGATTATATTCCCTCATTCCCCACATGCCTGTCCCACCCCAAGGAATGTTCCTTTTCTCTACTTGACAATCCTTTGTCTACCCCACTCCCCTTATAGGGATTCAACAACAGGCTAGAAAAGAAGTCTCAGAGCACTAAAATTGTCGTGAGGCTCCCTTTGGAAAAATAACTTCCTCAAAAACATCTCTCACCTGGACAGATTTTTTCATAGGTCTGACAACCTACTTCTTCAATCCAGCTCCCAGGCTAATCTAGTCAGGGTAATAACAACAACTAAATCAGGTATGGGATCTGGTAATGAAAACAAGCCACACTAGTCCAGAGAAAATTGTGGGAAGAAACATCAAATTAGGAAGGGTGTGATATGGCTCAGGCACTGTGTAGTCATGCTATGCTTCACAGGATTAAAATAGTTAGCTTCACAGGGTTTGCAGGTTTCATAGCTTGCAACCTTCCATTGGACATACCCCCTAGTGTCTAAGGAAATAATGCCTCGGTCAATGCGTGAGCCCCTGTGCATGGGAATAATGCTCTCTTAAATTTTCATATGTCTTGGTTGACATCTATCTCTCTAGGAGTGCATCCCTCTCCACTTGGATTTCGTTCTTTTCCCCAAAGGAACTTAGGATACAAATCATTATCCTTCAACATGCCTTTTAGAATAATATTAAATTATTCCCTCTTTAGATAAGCCTTTTGGCTTACCCTTTTACCCTAGCTTCTTAGCCCCTTACCTTCCCCTACCTAGTGGAGCTTAGTCCCCCAAAACTCTTTCTTTGTGGTTGGTGTGTATACAGTGATGTGATTTTTATTTTAATGATATGCATAATTACATATACAAAAATAGGCTCATTGTCCTTAAGCGATCGAGTCTCTTCGACATAATATTCACATAAGCCTCTCAACTTATAAACACTTGGATCGCTACCCTATAAACATAATTACAATTCAACATGGGCTCGGCCTTGGGGCATTACAATACCATCCCCTTATTTATGCACTGCCCTTAGTGCATCATATTTACATGTTACAGCAAGATTTTCAAAAATCTTCAAAAAGATGCGGGTATTCTACCCGCATGGCCTCTCCGTGCTCCCAAGTGGCATCCTTAGGACTGTACCATATGCATTGGACCTTTACTAGCTCGATGGGGCAATTATAGAGATACTTGATTTTTTGGTCTAGAATGCGTATCAGATGCACTTGAAAAACGTCTTCTTGCTCCACCTGAATTGCATTCCAATCAATAACATGATTAGCATCAGGTATATATTTCTTAAGAAATGATACATGGAATACATTATGAATGGTCATAGATGAAGGTAATGAAAGCATATGAGCTACAAGCCCAATCCTTTCTAGGATTTCAAATGGCCCACAATAACGACCTGCCAATTTGGAATAGTTTCCCAACTTCAGGAAAATTATATTAGCCTTCACTTTCAGAAACACATGATCACCAATACATAATTCTCTGTGAATTATGCTATTATCAACGTATATTTTTATACCTTAAATTCTTCTTTATATTTGAAATCTACTCTTCCATTTCCCTGATCATCCCAACCATTTCTCTATCAACTAGGTTGTCCCAACTTATTGGTGTGTTGTACTTTCTACCATAAAGTGCCTAAAATGGGGTCATCTTCAGAGATGTTTGGTGCCCATTATTGTAAGCAAATTCTACAGTATTTCTACCAAGTGTCGATAGTCTTCCCATTTATATGGTTTGTCCATCACGCACATTCTTATCATATCCTATATCACTTAGTTCACCCTTTCTGTCTTCCCATCAGACTCGGGATGATAAGTTGCGATGAAGTTCAGATTTGTTATGAACCCTTTCAATAATCGCTTCCATAACTTTGAGGTGAACTTTGAGTCTCTGTCAGACAAAATTATCTTGGGTATGCCATGCAAGCGTGCTACTTCCCTCATATAAATATCAACAAGATTGGTTTCCTTGTGAGTAATCTTCATTGGAATGAAATTGGCAGATTTAGTAAGCTTGTCCAGCACCACCATGATAGAATCATGATGATTGCTTGTTCTGGGAAATTATGTGATGAAATCAATTGACACCACTTCCCACTTCCACTTAGGAATGGGAAATGGCTGCAACAACCCAACTGGGTGTCTATGCTCAGCCTTGACCTTTTGACACTCTAGACATTTAGCAATGTACTTAACAATTTCCCTTTGCATGCCTGGCCAATAGCATTGGCTCTTGACAACTACAATGGTTTTCTGATATCCTGGGTGTCCACCATAAGGTACATTATGCATCTCTTTCAAGATCATACTCCTCAATTCATGATAATTGGGTACTTAAATTATGTTCATGTACAAGATAATTTCATCATTTCCCAATTTACAATCTTCAACCTTCTGCTGCATTTTATCTTGTTATAATTTTGTTACTATCTCCATGTACTGCAAATATTTTTTTGCAGCCTAAAAAATTATTCCTTTAAGATCATTTTCATACATGCTAATGGATGTATCATGCAGTTCATGCACTCTCCTAGTGAGTGCATCGACCAATTTCTTCTCTTTTCCTTTGATGTGCTTGATATCAAAGTCATACTCATAGAGAAACTCTAACCATCTACTTTTTCTGGCATTTAGAGTTGGTTGATCAAATATATATTTTAGACTGTTATAGTCTATCATCAACTCAAACCTTTTTCCCATGAGGTGGTGCCTCCACTTCTTCAAGGAATGTACTATGGATGCCAACTCCAAATAATGAGTGGCATATATCCTTTCAAGCTCTTTCAAATTTTTGGATTCAAAATATATTCTTGATTAATTGGATTGGTTGTGATTGATATCAACCCTTGAAGAAAGTCCGGTAGCGAATTTCGGTAGAACAAAGATTTGGGAAATAGACCCAAGTTTGTTTGATGGATAATGGTATGAATTTTGATATATTTGCAAGTAATACTATTCTAGATGGATAATAAATGTCATGCCATTTCTGGTGGTATGTGGAACATCACATCACTCCTCACAGTTAAAGAGTTATGGCCATGTGAAGTTGGAGAACCCTCATGAGTCATCAAGAAGCCCCAAAAGGTCAAAGGAGTCAAAGTGGTTTCAAAGAAGAAATTATTTGAATAATAAAGTGAAGTGATGAGTGTACTATAATTCAAAGTGGATACAAAATAAATAATTTAAATGATAAAGTTAATGGAGAAATTACTAAGTGGACAAGTGGTTAGAAGTGGGTTAACCCTAAAATAAGGAATGTGGTTTAAGAAATTTTAGAAGGTAAATAATAAAGTGAAGTGATGAATGCACTATAAGTCAAAGTGGATACAAAATAGATTATTTAAATAATAAAGTTAATGTAGAAATTACTAAGTAGACAAGTGGTTAGAAGTGGGTTATCCGTAAAATAAGGAAAGTGGGTTAAGATCGTTAGAAGGTAACCCCTTGAGGAAGCTACATAAAAGTATAAATAAGAGGCAAGGGTCTCTCATTCAAATCACACTTGAATATCATTGAATATCTGTTTTTTTGAAAGGTTATTTGGGAAGGTATTATTGATAGAGAAAAGTGCGGTAGAAAAAGTGTGATAGAGAAAGTGTGGCAGAAAAAGTGCGACAGGAAAAGTGCGGAAGAAAAAATGAAGTAGAAAAAGTGCGGCAGAAAAATTGCAGCAGAAAAAGTGCGACAGGAAAAGTGCAATAGAAAAATTGCTGCAGGAAAAATGCGGAAGAAAAAGTGTGGTAGGAAAAATGTGGTAGAAAAAGTGTGGCATACAAATCACAGTAGGAAAAGTGCGGCAGAAAAACTGCAATAGAAAAATTGTGGCAGAAAAATCATGGTAGTGAATTCGTGGCAGCGAAACAGCGGCAAAAAAATGCTACAAGAAGAAAAAAAGGTATGGTTCTCATATGTGTAGTGTTGAATTTATGAATCAATTTGAGGGTTTTCCTTGTAAATATGTTGGATGCCCTCTTGGGAGTTTATGACTTGCTGTAGAGTTAATCTGAGGAAGATCTACTGAAGTTTAGTATTGGTTCATGTTTGAGGGATTTTGGTTGAGGTATGTTGTTGAAGTTGTTGGTACAGGTTGTTACAAGTTGATTACAGGTTGATTGGTATAGGTTTACAATAGTATATCTCACAATGATAGTGTGACAATGGTTCCATCATTCTACTTCTACGTCAGGGAGTTTGGACAAGGCAAGGGCAGGTGGTTGTAGCGACCTTCTAGTTGTATCCATAGGACATAGGGGGTTGTAGCCAGAGAATTGGGGAGTTGGATCTTCCCTTAGGTTGTATTCTGTGAAACTAGGGGGTTGGAGCCTCCTTCCAGTTGCAGATGGAAAATAAAGGAAGTTGGTGCTTCCAATGAATGTAATTCTTAAAGACATATAATAAAAAACATTCTGTGGTTTTCTCTCGCTTTGGGTTTCCACATAAAACACTGGTGAACTGTGTATGTGTATGATTTCTCATTTGTTAATTGTTTATTTACTCTGCAAATATTGGATGGTAATTCTACATTGATATAACACTTTCATTTTATGGTGAAAATGGATTAAATTGCTTTATTACCGATTCACCCCCCCTCTTAGTAATCCAACACATACCACAAAACCATTCTGACTGAGGACTCCACCAATTCCTTCTTTGCATGCATATGTCAAAACCATGAAATCCTCATTAGGATATGCAATTCTCAGAATTGGAACACTCGTTAACAATTTCTTCAATTACTGGAAGCTCCTTTCACATTCTATTGTCCATTGAAAATTCTCCCCCTTCCTTTGCAAGGAAGTGATCAAGTGGGAAATCCTTGAAAACCATGCAATGAATCTTCTGTAGTAGCCATCTAGACCCATGAAGGATATGACTTCTGTCACATTCTTAGGTGTTGTCACCCTTTAATAGCTTCAATATTTTCAGGGTCCATTGCTATCCCTTCTTCGAATATGATATTCCCCAAATAGTGAATTCGATTCTGATAAAATGAGCACTTTCTCAATTTGGCATACAATTGGTTCTCTCTTAACACTTGTAACACCATCCTAAAGTGATGCTCATGTTCTTCTTCTGAATTGGAACATACAAGGATATCATCCAAAAATACAATGACAAACTTGTCTAAGTATTCTCAAAAAACACCATTCATTAACCACATGAAAACAACCGGTGCAGTCGATAACCCAAATAGCACCATTTTGAACTCGTAATGACCATACCTTGTCTTGAAGGAAGTCTTGATGAAGTCTTCATCTATGATCCTTACTTGATGGTATCCTAACCTGAGATCAATATTTGAGAATATTTTTTCATTCTTAAACTAATCAAAGAGATCATCAATCCTTGGCAAAGGATACATGTTCTTTACATTTACCTTGTTCAATTGTCTAAAGTCAATGCATAGTCTCAATGTCCCATCCTTTTTTACAAATAAAACTGAGCGTATATACCCCAATGTGACACACTTGGGTGTATATACCCCTTCTTCATAAGTTCTTCAAGCTGTATTTGCAGTTCCTTCATATCTTGTGTACTCATACTGTAGGGAGTCTTGGATATTGGAGTTGTTCTAGGAATTAAATTTATATAGAAATAAATAACTCTGTTTGGGGGTAGTCCTGTTATATCCTTGGAAACATCCTCAAAATCATTCAGGACTGCATGATCCTCAATATTTGGCACCTTATCCTTAGGTGATTCCTCCATATGAGATGCAAATAGTTGGCATCCCTTCTTGTAAGACTTCTTGAGTTGCATTGTTGAGATTTCTCATAAAATAACTACCCTGGGAATTCCTTGGAATATTCTTGGGTTTCCTTCCTCATTCAGGAAAGTAAATTCCTTGTTATGACAGTCTAAGATAGCATGGTGTTGGTCTAACCAATCCATACCAATTAAAAATTCATATGAACCCAAGGGAAGGATGTTCAAATCTATCTTGGTACTTATCCCATTCATGTCCACTGGACATGATTTAACCAACTCAACAACTTTTCTCTTGGATCATGTAGCCAACTTCACCAACCAAGATTCCCCATGCTTTCTTCTTGGAAAATGCAATCTCTCCACCACCCTAGGATCTATCTAAATATGAATATCTCTTGAATCTATTAAAATAGTAAAGGCATGGTTATTGATCATACCTTATACATCAATCATGTGTAATTGAAATTCTTCTTGCTTATTTTCTAGGGCTGCATAGATCCTTGGTACATTTCTGCCCATGTCTTCCACTATTTCAATTTGATGTACATTGGACAACTCTCACCTTATCATTTCTTTGTGGACAATATCTATACATATGGTCTCATTTACAACCCCAACATTGAATAGGTGGTTTCCTTGGCATTTTCCCACATGTCTCTGTTGAAAAGTCAACAAGAAACATGTGTCTAATTTATTTTTCCCTTAAATAATTTGGAGAATAAATATTAATCTATTATCTCATAATTACTTGAAATAATTAACTGAAATGGAAAATCAGTTAACTATGGCAAATTCGAGTTCAAAGGTTGATTGGTAATACATGGAGGTGACTTGAAGTTGTAACAGAGTTATAAGTGTAGTTATGAGAGTTGTGAAGTAATTTAACTCAGTTAAGTGAGTTAAGACTAATTGTACTAGTTGTAACTGAACTTACACTAGTGAGAGTTCAGTGAATTACTTATTAATTAATTCACAATCAGTGAACTCACATGCAACTGAAGACTCTCCACAGTTAACTACATGCATGTCATATCCAGTGGAGACCTAGTTGAGATAACAGGTGAAAGGGACAATTTGGCTATCAGTTGTGATTTGAGTGAAGTGCACTCATGAAATCACACATGTAGTGGATATGCTCATGAGCATGTGAAAACTAGGCAATTTGATTTCATTGTGAGAATTCTAATTGCAGGGATTGTTTAGAGGAGGCGGGTTGTTTGGAGACAGAATATTGGCACATGAATTTGTCATTTTTTTGTATGACAGTGTGAGACAATTATATTGTATTGAGAGCTCTTGGATTAGATTTTTGTATTTGATTGTTTCATGATCGATGATATACATAATATATGATAGTGGGGTTTTTATCCTTACACTTTTCCTGTAAAACTTTTGTGATCATGGTTTAATTTCTGCAAGAATATTAGTAGAAGCGATTTTGTATTTAACAATGGTTTATAATTTTTAGATGAGGAGAATCCAGGAAATACTTAATTTGTATTAAAATTTCTACATGGTATCAGAGCCACGGAGCTACGAAAGTGAGGTGCGAAAATAATAGTATTTTCACAGGTCCTGTCTCTAGCAGGGTATGACGACATAGTACTGAAAACTTCACACATTTCTGAGAGAATAAATTCTCGCACCCTACTTAAAGGAGAGGTGTGAACCTCCCTTATGATTCTCGTAGGATGCTCAAAGGAGAGGTGCAAACCTCCCTCACCCCACTGTGCATTACAGTGCAAACTCCTTCAAAACGTTCGCAGGCTATACACATGTGAGGTGCGAACTTCCCTCGGGCTAGTAACTAGTCAGGTGCGAACCTCCCAGGGAAAGAAGGATTGCAACAGTTGAGTTTGTGGTTGGATAAAATTCAAACTTGCAGAAGGAATTTCTTGGTGCTACATTTGATTCACGATCGAAATGTCTTTCATTGGCTTGAGGTTAGAGTATGCACTTGAAGGAAACTCTAACTACATTGCTTGGAAGGATAAAATGGAAGCAGTACTCAAAGACAATGGATTGAAGGAATACATTGACAAAGATGTTCCTAAGATGGATGCGACAAACACTGCAAATATTGATGCTTGGAAAAATAAAGTGGAAAAGGCAAGGAGGATCTTGTTGGAGGGAGTACGAGACCACATTGTCTCTAATCTCCATGGGAAAGACACACCATATGCAATGTGGAAGGCTTTGACGGATCTATTCCAAAACAACAACGACCATAGGAAATTGGCACTCAAAGATAAACTCAGGAAGATCAAGATGATCTTGGAAGTGTGGGAATAACAGTCGTTGTTGATGAATTGGGGAGCTTGGCTCTCTTAGGACTTCCCAAGAGTTAGCACAGTTATCAAGACTCTATCAATGGAAGGGACAATTTTCCAGATTGGGAATGACTATGGTCTGATCTAGTGCAGGATGAGTTCAGGCAGAACACCATAGATGGATCTTCATCAAAACGTGATGATGAAGAGGATTGTTCTTTGACTGCAAAGGCAAGGAAAGGGAAAGGAAATAAATTCCATTCAAAATATGAGTCTAAAGTCAAGAATTTGGATTTTTCCAAAGTGAATTGTTTTCACTGTCACGAACATGGGCATCTCGCTACTAACTGTCCACAAAAGAGGAAGGACAAGATGATTGCTGGAGATGCAACTGGTGAGGCTCTTGTCTCGCAATTTGAACTTGACTTCTCTTTGATTGCATGCATGGATTCAAGTGCTTTAGGATTGGTGTGGTATTTGGATAGTGGCGCTTCCTACCGCATGACGGGAGATAACGAGTCTTTCAGTGACTTGGAGGAGAAAGATCTCAGAATTCATATAGAGATGGGCGATGATGGACGATAAAGTGTGACTGGTATTGGTACCATTACCTTTCAGAGGGAGTCAGGTAAACCATTTCAATTGAAAAATGTTATGAGTGTTCCATGTCTGAAGAAAAACTTGGTCTCAGTCGCAATGTTGGAGGACAGAGGCTATGACGTTGTTTTCAGTGATGGAAAATCTTTCCTGTGACATAAAGCAATGGGTCAAGTCAAGATTATAGGGATTCGAGTTAATAATGTCTACATGTTGGAGGTAGATAGGTGTGGTGCCATGATGGGCAAGGCAGAAAAAGTGGTGAGCCAGGATGAGGGTGAATTATGGCACAGGCGATTGGGCCATCTTCATCATGGATCCTTGAAGATCATGCAACAAATATCTACTGGAATTCAAATGGGAACAATTTCTCAGTTAGATCATTGCAATGGGTGCACCCTGGGGAAGTATGTAAAGTCCACCTTTCATGAAAAGGAGAACCATGTTTCGGTGATCCTGGAAAGAATTCACACAGACGTGTGTGAACCATTCTCGGTTGCTTCAACAACAAAACATAGGTATTATGTTATTTTTGTTGATGAATTTTCTCATAAATGTTGGATCTTCTTCATGCAGAAGAAGGATAAAACATTCTCAAAGTTTTGTGAGTTTAAAGCATTGGTGGATAAAGAGTCGGGGAAGCAAGTGAAGGCTCTAAGGAGTGATAATGGTGGAGAATACATATCTAACGAATTCAAAGACTTCTGCAGCAGAGAATAAATTTGAAGAGAACTCATAGTGCCTCATAACCCACAACAAAATGGGGTCACGGAGAGAAAGAAAAAAATGATCATGGGTGTTGCAACAGCGATGTTGCATGATCAGGGCCTACCAATGCATTTGTGGGCATAAGCATGCAATACCACGGTTTATGTGAAAAATCGTTGTCCTTGTAGAATACTTGGCATTTGGAGTCACATGTGTGTAGAATCAAGAGAGCACTATATGGGCTGAAGCAAGCACCCCGTGCTTGGTACACTTGGATAGACAACTATTTCACCGGATTGGGCTTCACCAAAAATGAAGCAGATGCAAACCTATACCAAATTTTGGTGGAGGGTAAGATTTTAATCATTGTTCTTTATGTTAATGATTTAATACTGACTAGTGATGAGCAATTGATACACTCATGAAAGGAGAACCTTGCAAAGGAGTTCAAAATGAAGGATTTGGGCCTTCTTCATTATTTCCTTAGATTGGAAATATGGCAGCGAGATGGTGAAATTTTTGTGTCTCAAGGCAAGTATGCAAGGGCGATATTGGGTAAGTTTCACATGGAGGGATGCAAAGCCATGGATACTACTCTTCTAGGAAACTGGAGGAAAGATGATGCTACTTCCAGAGAAGTAGTGGATGCTACAATCTATCGATAGTTAGTAGGTTCGCTAATGTATTTAGTGAACACGAGACCAGACATTTGCTATGTGGTTAACCAACTAAGTCAAGCGATGGTTAAGCCTACCAAATTCTTTTGGAAGGTGGGTAAGCATGTCTTGAGATATCTGAAGGGCACATCTGAGTATGAATAATGGTACAGATAGACGGATGAGGTGAAGTTGCATGGCTTCGTGGATGCAGATTGGGCAGGCATCCCAACGGACAGAAAGAGCACATCAGGGGGGATCTTTAGTATCAGATCTACATCTATTTATTGGTACAACAGGAAAAAAAGATCCGTGGCACTTAGTTCAGCAGAATCAGAATACATGGAAGTGATTCAAGTTGCATGTGAGGCTATCTGGATGAGAAAGATCTTGGTTGGTTTTTCTGGTTCTCATTTAGGTCCGACAATGATTCATTGTGATAATCAGATTTGCATTAAACTCTTGATTAATCCTATGTTTCATGATAGATCTAAGCATATAGATATCCAGTATCATCATCTCAGAGATTGTGTGCAGTAGAAGATCATGTTGCTTCAATACATTCCTACGGAAGATCAAGATGCAGGCATTCTGACGAAGGCGCTCACCAGGAGAAAATTTGAATATCATAGAGACAGGATTGGGGTGAAGGATAATCCCTTTCTTGTTGAGAGGGAGTGTTGAAAAGCCAACAAGAAACATGTGTCTAATTTATTTTTCCCTTAAATAAATTGGACAATAAATATTAATCTATTATCTCATAATTACTTGAAATAATTAACTGAAATGGAAAATCAGTTAACTATGGGAAATTTGAGTTCAAAGGTTGAATCATAAGACATGGAGGTGACTTGAAGTTGTAACAGAGTTATAAGTGTAGTTGTGAGAGTTGTGAAGTAGTTTAACTCAGTTAAGTGAGTTAAGACCAGTTGTACTAGTTGTAACTGAACTTACACTAGTGAGAGTTCAATGAATTAATTATTAATTAATTCACAATCAGTGAACTCACATGCAACTGAAGATTCACCATGATTAACTACATGCATGTCAGATCTAGTGGAGACCAAGTTGAGATAATAGGTGAAAGGGACAGTTTGGCTATTAGTTGTGGTTTGAGTGAAGTGCACTCATGCAATCACACATGCAGTGGATATGCTCATGAGCATGGGCAAACTAGGCAATTTGATTTCATTGTGAGAATTCTAACTGCAGGGATTGTGCAGAGGAGGCAGGCTGTCTGGAGACAGAATATTGGCACATGAATTTGTCATTTTTTTGTATGACAGTGTGAGACGATTTTATTGTAATGAGATCTCTTGGATTAGAGTTTTGTATGTTATTATTTCATGATCGATGATATACATAATATATGATAGTGGGGATTTTAGCTTTACGCTTTCCCTGTAAAACTTCTATGTTATGTGTTCTTGATATTTCACTTTATGATCGTGGTTTAATTTCTACAAGAATATTAGTTGAAGCGATTTTGTATTTAACAATGGTATATAATTGTTAGATCAAGAGAATCCAGGAAATACTTAATTTGTATTGAAATTTCTACAGTCTCAATCCCTCTGGGCTCTCTAGAAGCCGGTTGTCCTTGAGGATTATTTCTAAAGAATGGTGTCTTGTTCCCCTTCTTCCTCTATTCCATCTTGAATTTCTTCTTGTCTTCCCAAGATTTTTGAAAATTTGTCTTTCCTTTATGTTGATCATATAGGCATTTAGCTCACCTTATAGGCTCCTCCAAAGTTTTAGGATCATCATGTTGAATCTTATCACTGATGAAAGATGGCATCCCACTCAAATATATTTGAATATTTACTGTCTCATCTTTGATGAAGGATACATACTTCAACAGTTCTAAAAATCCCCTTTCATACTCACCAATGGTCATGCTTCCCAGTTTGAGTTAAAAAAACTCTTTCATCTTTTTGTCATAATACCTCTTGGTTAAATATTTCTTCTTAAAATGCCTCTTGAATTCCTCCCAAGTCACATTTTTCTCTTTAATGTGTTGCACCTGCACAAGTTGTCCCCACCACATGGATGCCTCTCCTTTAAGTTGGTGGATATAAATTATTCCTTATGCATGAGAGCAATACTTATGCAATTGGAAGTACTTCCTCATTCCTAGCAGCCATGTCTCATCATTTTCATCCTTCTTATGTTCACCATCAAAAGTAGGAAGTTTGATCTTATTCATTTATCCTCGTAGTTCATCCACCCAAGACCTCTTATGATGCTTCCTGACAGGAGATGGAATTGATTTGTTGTGTGCTCTCTTATTGGAATGACTTTGGGAGTGATGGTGATGTCTGCTACCACTCCTTGTTCTTCTTTTCTCATCAGGGGACCTGTGGCTTCATGAATTACTAGAGCCACTCTCCTTATCCAACTTCTTTTAAATTTCGTAAAGGCTCTGCATTAACTTCATATTGCAGTATTCTTGTTGCTCCCTGTCTTTCATAAACTTTTCATTATCATCCTTGTGGCTATGGACATCTATCTGCAATTTTCTGATGGTCTCGGCCATATTTTTCTCTTCCTCCTTGTTGATGCTTGAAAGTGTAACGATGAATACTATGCTCACAAATGATTGGAAAGATTTATTATTTATCTATATTAATAATATACTAGTATTTGGGACCCCCTTATTATACTCATGGAAATATGGTGGATAAGCGACACTTATATTTTGTTTTCGTATGTGATGGTAGAAACACAGTTTTCTATAGTTCATTTGTTTCAAATCATGGTTTAAAATGTTTATGGTAATATGTGGTAGGCTGATTAAAACATGGAGCTAAGTGGTTTGGATGATATCTCATAAAATATGATAATGCTACCCTTTTGAAAGAGAGAATTATACTCCAGTTTTAATTTTGATCTTGTGTATTGTTCATGGCGAACGTTGGGTGATCTTGACCCTTGCTACTATGGTTGTGTGAATTATTTGAGATTCATAGTGGATTGTGTTCCTATTACAATGTCATTCGAAGAAATTTGGTATTGGCAAGGGCTAGTGCACTTTGGACTATCATGCACTTTGCAAAAGTAATATGGGAATTTTGGATTTTTAGTTGATTAATGGTTTGAATGTAGTGCTATAGCGAGTCCTCTAGTGGGATTGACTCGTACTAAGAATTGAATGAATATATGAAGGGAGAAACGACGTGCAGTAAATGCATGTCACTCAAACTCCCCTCGAGGCCGTCACCCTAGTCATTCTTCCATTTTTGGCTCTGGTAGTTACTGTTGCTCTGCCTTGCTCGGTCATGGAGGAAGTATACAGTCTTCAACTTTCTCCTCACACAAATTTTTACAGGTATGGGTTTTCTTAATTTTCCATCCATGAGAGTTACTCTGCCTTTGAATCAAATGTTGGCTCTATTTTCTCATGGTTTGTGTGATTCTCAAGCTATTATGATGTTTTGGAACTGTTCTTATGCTCACATCTTTGGTTTCCTGTGGTGTTTGTTCTAGGGCTATTGGATTTTAAAAGTTGGTCACATGATCCTTGTTGTGTGTAATTGTTCATTGGAATTATTGAGTAAATATTACAGTGGAGCCTACTTTTCCATAGTTCTTTTTTTGGGTTTGGTCTCTCTATTGAAGTTGGTTATTGGAGTCTTCCTAATCTATGGGATTTTTGAATACTCCACCTATATATTGACATTACTGGTCTCTGTGGCTAAGTGTACCCACACCATGTTTCGAGCTTGTGGGTTTTTATGTGAACTATGATTGAAGATTAGAGAATTATGTGCCTTGTCTTGGAAAAACCCTCAGTTGTTGGCTTGCTTTCTATAACCTCACCGTCATTTTTTCTTGATATAGTATGACAACATTGCTACCCTTATTTTGATGAGAGAACTATTGATTCTTTTTGGTTGGGAACTGGTTTTTATTTGGTCGCTCATTTGCAGTGTTGGAAAAATGGTTGGCCTCACCTATGTTTTTTTTGGAAGATGCAGTCTATTGTTTGAATCCCATACAACCGTGAGAAATATTGAATATTATTGTTTCTATGATCGATTATGATAGGGCACCTATGGAATGATATGTTTGTGCCATTAAACTTCCAAACTCTCTGGTTGAACCACCTGTTGTCTCTACCACTTACTATCTTAAACCCTGGACATTACATTGAAAGCATATCTACTCCAGTTTGAAGTTGATGGGAGTACTGTGTTTTCTCGATTACTTGGGAACAATTTTGTTTGGTCCCTTTCTTGGTAATCCTGGAAGATATCTGTACCCACCTATTCATTTGAATCTTGTGTTCAAAATATTGAATGTTATTTTGGTTCAATCATTATGTTGATTGTATAAAAGGAACACTTGTGTTAGAAATGTTTAAAGCCCGAATATGAGTGATAACGTACAAAATAATTGCATTGAACATTTGTTAAAAAATGATGGATATGCGTTTTTTGTAAAAACTATACGTGTCCCTGTTGGATTAAAAGGATTATTATTGGATTTAATGTTATGTTCATGGCTCAAAGGCTATTGTTGTTTCTTATAGAGATTACGATGTTGTTCGTTATCACTTTCATATAATGATAATGTGGGTATAATGGTTTCTATGATTAAATAATTATGGGCATACATATTGTTGTGTAAATAATTTGGAAGCCATCAAGAAAATTTGTCAAAGAAGATATCATTTTGGATTATTGTTTGGAAAATGAACACTTGTTAAAGTTTGAAATTCTAGACATAGATATGTTTTGATTGTGTTTAAGGTAGCATGTTTTGATTTGTTTCACTTGAAAAATATACATATTGATTCTTTATCATTCTACCATTTTTCTCTAATTACAATCCCCTCACAATCTTGATTTCACTTATTGCATCCCTGTTCTATGATATAAATTTAAAAACAAAAGTCTTTGTAGAAGTGACAAAAGGGATAACATAGCAAGTGTTGGAGACTGATATTTTGATATTTTTATACACAGTTAAATTGTTTGGTTAATTGCTTAGAATTATTCGTATATGCATTCCCTATCATTCTACCATTTTTCATTAACTACACTATCTCCATATTTCCCATGAACTCTATCACCCCTTGTTCACATGGAAATTAATGAATGGTTTGTTATGGATGTATTTGCATGTATCTCGTGTCAAATTTTGAGCCAAATTTTGATTCATGTAAGCAGAGTGTCATGTATGGTTTATTAAGAGCCCCANCCATGAACTCTATCACCCCTTGTTCACATGGAAATTAATGAATGGTTTGTTATGGATGTATTTGCATGTATCTCGTGTCAAATTTTGAGCCAAATTTTGATTCATGTAAGCAGAGTGTCATGTATGGTTTATTAAGAGCCCCATTACTGACGAACTTCTGCTACAGGATGAGATTTTTCAGTGGAGGAAACAATGGCCTAAATAATAGAGGCAGGGGAAATTGGAATTGATGCCATAGGAGACCTATATTTTCTATGTTGATCCTCAAGAATTGAAACAGTTGTTCCAAGTTGGGTTATTTAATTGGTTTTTCCATGGGATAATGCACCCTTGACAAGAAAACCCCCCTTTTCATCTTCCTCAACATATCCCTGGAATTCTCATTCCTCCACATGTGTCTTTGCAGCTTGAAGTCCCCACAAATGATGGTTGGCAAGAGATCGCCAACCAACATGTCTCTCACTATCGTGGTTGGCCCACTATGTCATTGACTTTACCACCACTTGCCAATCCCAATGTCCATATTTCCCATGATGTTTCTCTAGTTCAGTCTTCACATGCCAGTAAGAGATTGAAAATTGATATTCCCCAACCTGTGTAAGACAAGGAAAAAACAGTTTCCTCCCCTTCTTCTCCCTCCAATTATTCATCTAAATCTATGTCTTCCTGCCTTCTTTTGAAGGATTATTGTTCCCATGTGATCAACGAGACACAACCCCAAGGTTCCAATCAACCACAGACTACTTTCGAGAAGTCTAAGGGAAACAATAGTGAAAAACAAAAAAATTCATTATGAAGTGGCAAATATGGTTTTTAAATTACAGTTTTCTTATCATTTTAGTTGATGAGGACAATGCTTAATGGTTGTCAACATTTTTGGACAACAAGTTTTGTTTTGATATTTTGTGGATAATGTGGATAGTGTGGATATAAATTATTTTTGATATTTAAATATCTAGTTTAAAAGATATTAAAGGGAGTTACAAGGGTGGCATATGGTTAAAATGATTATTTGTTTTTTGTATTATATTGTATGATTTAAAAGGAAGAAATGAAGAGAGACACAAGGGGTCCCACCTACCTGGTTATTATTAATTAAGACCCTTAACTATATTATTATTATTTATTTCTCCTAAACTAATTAGTTAAGTTAAATCAACTTAACTAAGAAAGTAGTTGAACTACTTCAAATTATTTGGAAAGAATAAAACATGAATGAGAAGAAGAGACATGAGGAGAATAGAAAGAGAAATAAAGACTAAGGTTTTCTCTTTAGTTACATGAGATAGTTTTAGTTTTCATTCATTTCTCAGTTTATTCAAAGCCTAATTCTCTTCTTGACAACATCGTATTATTGTAGAAGACAATATTCAAGACCTAACCACACTTTTTAGATGCTTGTTTTAGAGGTGTTGATCCATCCTTGATAGTCTGTGTATTATTGTCTATTTGTTAATTAAGTTTCATGGAGGATAAAGGATATCTTGCAGAGTCAAATTGGCAACAATTTTTTACAAGCTAATCCAGATTATTAATTTCAGTTTTACTTTACTATCAAAGTCTTTTTTTATGGTGTTCATCGAAGATCTATAAATAATAATTTGGTCCATGCCCTCATAGGGGTTTTGTAAAGAGAAAATATTTTTTATATCTCAGAGTGAAATAAAATCAGATTGCTATTCTGTCTCATATATGTGTATTTGTAACTTGGTTACTTTTTTCTTTTTGATCTCCATGTTTAATTAATCACAAATCTGTGTACATTCCATAAGTTTTATTTTATTTTATTTTTGCAACATATTTAAACTATAAATCAGCCTTAGTCCTTGTAATTAATACTTGCGGATTGAGAGAATATTTTGAGGCTATAAACCCGCGTGTGACATTCCCAACTATCTTATCCTAGCCAGGAAAGATATGAAAATGATTGAGTAAGGTAATTCATACTTTTTCCTCAACATTTATTTGGCGACCATACTAGGGAGATCTTCCATATCTCTCTGGTTGATTGTATTCATAATTATCATTGAATATTTCTTCTTTTGTTTTTTATTATTTGACTATTTTATTTTCCTCATGGCAATACCTGCTACAAGGCAACTCAAAATTGAGCACGGTCTTAAATACCAAACCAATATTTCCTTAAGTTTATTTAATACCATCTTAGAAACCGCTAATACCCGGGATGAGATTGAACACTCATGGGAAGTAATTGAACAAGACATAAGTATTCATGACCACTAGGAGGCCAGACAAAGGAAACCTAGAAATCATTTGTAGCTCTCTTTTTCCTAAAGTTGATCTTTTGTTTCATGTCCTCAAATCCTCACATCTCTAGGAGAAGAAGAGGATTTTCTCCTAAAATCACTCCTATCATTGAAATAGGAAGAAGGAAAGCTATTATGTCAACCCAACTAGGTACTCTAAGGATAAATTTGTCTGATTCGGCTAGTTCACCTTTCTCACCCACACCCATCATTTACAACATGGAATTTGCAGGTGGCTTTGGTGGTATTGTAGGTGCCTCATCATCTCAACCTTTAGCCTCATCAGTGATTGGTAGTTTTCATAGCCATCAGGTTCCTGTCCAATCTACTACCAACCCTGCCCAAATCATCAAGAAGTATGGGATTTCCAATTCGAGGAAGATTCTACTACCACCCTGTGGCACGTATCCTCTCCCTTGAACTTAATGCCTACTACTCGTCCTTTACAAAAATTTAAAGAGCATCTACCTAGGTTTTTCAGAAATAATATTGTCACTACAACTTGGTAGCATTGTCTAATTCTTGTCACAATAAAAGAGCTAATGATAATGATACATGCATGCACCTATTTGTCAACTCTCTCGAAGGGAAAGTAGCGACACATTATTTTGATCTCCCTCCCAATATTATTTCCACTTGGGAAGAGTTATTTTACTATTTAAATTCCACTTATGGGAATTCTAAGAGCCCAACCGAATAATTACGGGAATATAATAACATCGCGTACAAATATGGTGAGACTATTAAGTCTTTCAACCTTCGTTTCACCAAGTTGTATAATCAAATTCTTGAACTTATTCTCCCCCATAACCAAGATGCCTTTATGCATTACTATAATTCTCTACCTTCCCCTTATCGGCATAGGCTTGAAGAAAAAGCTATTGATAACCTTGGTTCCGTCCTGCATACTTTTCTAGAATATGAAGAACAACTGGAAAGAACAGGTCTCCCCAAGGGGGGCTTAGTTAAAAAAACATACATGTCTTCCCTCCTACAACTTTTATAGGATATGAACAATCATAAGATAGCATATGAGCGAAATGGAAATGTCCCTTCACTTAATCATGGGAATCATCTTCTTCCTCACCACCTTTTAGGAATACCAATGAAAACACATTTCATCCCAAAGCCATCATGTCTCGCAGTTGGTGTAACTTTTGTGAGGAAAATCATGAGGAAAGTACTTGTGAGGTAAAGAAGAGTGCCAGAGATACAATATTTGGAAAAATCCTAAAACCACCATTTTTTTTCTATATTGAGAAGAATTAGTAGTTGTCATGATCATAAACACTAGGAATTAATCCTATGCTTCAAAAGGAAAATATGACCCCCCTTGTAATTCTTCTAGTCCAAGCTCGTCTTCACAAGATACCATTGTACATGATACCAAGACTCCTTAAATTCAAGGAGTTCCCTCCCCTCTTCCCTTTTCTAAATATAACATTATCAACCAATTGGATAATATCAAGGTCGATGCTACTCTTCTGGACATGGTTGTCGTCCCTGAACAACAAAAGCATCTCAAAACTTTTATGGAAGGAAAACCTTCCACCATAGCCAATCTTTTTGAAGAGACTAAAGAAGAGGATTCTGTTGTCAATAAAGTAGGTGTAAATAACTTTAGACACCCTGTAAAAAACCCCCCATTTTTCATTTCTGTAAAAATTATGGATAAAATAGCCCATTGTTGCCTAATTGATTGTGGTTCAGGCCCAAACGTAATGTCGAAAATTATTATGGAAGAGATAGGATTATCATGTACTAATGGAAATTATAGAAACATGATCTCATATAACAACCTATAGTAGTCAACTATAGGTGAAATCAAAGATGTGACTTTGGTTCTATGTGTACATCCTGAAATAAGTACAACCCTCAACATCTAGGTAATTGACATGCTGGTAAGAAACTATTCTATCATCTTAGGAAGAGACCGGCAAGACTTGACATGTGGATATCTTTCTCTTGATGAAACACACTTATCCATTCCTCGGAATTGAAATAATATCATAGTCCTAAGGGAAGGAATAATCTCACCATATATAGAGATCATTCCATAGCCTAACGTAAACTATGATGAGGAAGACTTAGGAGTGTACTCCATCTTTGTTGATGAGGGTGACACTGCCCTGGAAAAAAATGACCTGGAGGATGGTATGTGGCACATGCATTTCGATGGCTCATGCTCCAATAAAGGTAATGGAGCTAGCATTATCTTATACTCACCTATAGGTAAAATTCACAACTTTTCTTATAGTCTAGAATTTGCTTGCACGAATAATGTTACCGAGTTTGAAGCATTATTGCTAGGCATTGACAATGCTTATAATTTAGGTTGTGAACAACTTACAACTTTTAGGGATTCTGAACTTGTTGTGCACCTGATACGTAAAATATACTCTCCTAAAAATAAGTTGATGAAATGATACACCCAAGATTTTTGGATTCTTATCTCAAACTTATTATCATTTAACATCACTCATGTTAAAAGGGAACTTAATTCGATGGATGACAGGTTAGTTGTATTTGCAGTCTCCTACTCGACAACTTCTTCCTCAAAAACTTGATTTTACTTTTCAATCTTTATGTCGTCCTCATATTCCTGAAAATATAGAGTCATGGAAGGTCTTCCCTAGTGATGAAATCATATTTTCTTTCATACAAAATGAAACCTTTAAGCCCAAGGATATTATATCCATGGAAAATAACAAAATTATGAAAGGATTGAGTCCTCTTGAAAGTTCATTTTCATCGAGTGATGTAGGAAACAAAGAAACACATAAAGAAGAGGAGTCAAAAAGGAAAGTGGGTGACACCATTTCCTTAAACATTGGAACACCTGATTCCCCCAAGAATGTTAATATAGGTGCCCAATGTACCGATGAAGAAAATATGAAATTCACTAATTTACTTCGTGAATTTCAAGATGTTTTTTCTTAGTCATATGAGAATCTTCATGGTTTTGACCCTACTCTCATACAACATGCCATTCCTATCAAGGAAGGGATAAAACCAGTTAGGAAAAACCAAATACCCATTAACCCTGCACTGGAAGCTACTATTAGGAAGGAGTTGGAAAATCTTTTGAAGGCTGGTATAATTTTCTCGGTTAAGTATTCTGAGTGGGTTTCAGATTTGGTCCCCGTTTGAAAAATAACTGGTCAGATATGATTGTGCATTGATTTTCATGCACTGAATTGAGCGGGCGTAAAAAACCATTTTCCTCTCCCTAACATGGAAATGATTTTGCAACATCTTGCAGGGCCACAAATGATGTCCTTACTTGATGGTTTCTCTAGTTATAATCAGATCAAGGTAAAAATGATTGATAGGTACAAAACCACTTTCACTACACGTTGGGGCACATTTCATTATGAAGGCATGCCTTTTGTCTTATCTAATGAAGGTGCCACTTTCTAAATAGCTATGTAGATATATTTTGACGATATGATCGATAATATTTTCCAGCTTTATCTTGACGACTTGACTGTTTATTCAAAAAACTGGTTGGATCATTTTGGTCATCTTTGAAAAGTTCTCATGTGATGCAAAATGTTTGGTATTTCTTTAAATCCTTCTAAATATATTTTTGGCGTTACCAAGGGAAATATCCTTGGAAATATTATTTTTTATTAAGGAATAAACATGGATCCTGAAAGGATCGTTTCTATTTTGAACCTTCCTTCTCCCGCTACCAAAAAGGAGGTTCAAGCCTTTATGGGCATTATCAACTTTGTTCGTAGATTTGTTCCTGATTTTTATTTAGTGGTCAAACCAATTAATAATATTCTAAAGAAAGATCGATCCTTTTTATGGAATGAATATGTTGAAAATTCTTTCATAAGGATTAAGAAAGCAATCAGTTCCACACCGATTTTGGCGAAACCAGACTTTGAGAAATATTTTATCATATACACTAATTCCACTAAGGAAGCAGTTTATGATATTCTCTTACATTGTGATGACCAGAATAATGAAAAACCAGTAGCTTACATGATTCAAAGTTGATCAGATGATGAATTCAAACATTCTTATATTGAAAAACATTTTTTTCTCTAGTTAAAGCTGTGGATAAATTTCACCACTTTATTCTAGGCAAGAACACAAAGGTAAAAGTCCCTTTTCTTGCTGTCAAGTTTTTGCTTTCACAGACTTATCTTTCAGGGAAGCTTGGACATTGGTTTGCCAAGATCCAGAAGAATGAGTTAACCATCATGACTTTGAAAACAATTAAGGGATGATACTTAGCCCTTCACTTGGCTCAACATCCTGAAGAAAGTGAAGAAATTGACAAACAAGATAATCCTCTTTCAACACTATTTTACATTCATAGTCAAGCCTTTATTATATCTGAACATCCTTGGTATAAAAATCTGGGATATTACTTGCAATATCAGAAATGGCCAGATGATTTAGATACTCATTAAAGGAGAAGGCTATGTATTGAATCTTCCATATATATTATTTTAGGAGATTGTTTTTCAAGAGATCTGCCAATGGCATATCAATTCGATATGTAGATAACAAGGAAGCACAAAAATTGTTACAGGAAACTCATGGATCTTCAGATTCAGTTATTCATGTAGGTGGTCACTTTTCTGCGAAAACAATTTCTTTTAAAATTATCAGAAAAGGTTATTATTGGCTCTCAATTTTTTGAGATTATTATAATTTTTCAAGATCTTGCGACAAGTGACAAAAATTTGTTGGGAAAGAACGTATTTATGCCATGCCTTTGCAACCTATCCTCCCTGGTTTTCCTTTTTTGAAATGGGGTCTGGACTTTATTCGTCCTATTAATCCTCCATCTTCAGCAGGGAAAGATTTTATCTTGATAGCCACAGATTATTTCACTAAATGGAATGAAGTTGTCCCACTTAAACACTCACAGGATGAACAAGTCATTTCTTCCCTTGAAACTAATATTTTCTCCAAATTTGGCATTCCTTTAGAAATTATTACAAACAATGGTCTTGCTTTCATTTCCACTAAGTTGACTCAATTTTTAGCTAAGTTGGGAGTCAAACATTTCATCTTGTCATATTATTAACCTCAACGAAATGGGAAAGCCAAGTCTACTAATAAAAATATGGTTAGGATCATAAAGAGGCTCATTGAATATAATCCTCATCAATGGCACACCCTCCTCACTTACACCCTTTGGGAAGATTGCAGTACTACCAAGGTAAGCATAGGTTGCTCTCCATTTCAACTTGTTTATGGTCAAGAAGCTATTTTTCCTATTGAAATGGAACTTTCTTCTCTATGGTTGATGCTACAGATCGAAGAATTAAATTCTTCTAATGCCCCTCAAAGGATAAATGCATTGTTAGCTTTAGAGGAACAAAGAATGTTTGCCTTGGAAAACATAAAGAGACGACACCAAACCGTGAAGAAATATTTCAAAAAAAGCACAAAAGTTGTCAGGTTTAAATTAAATGAAAAATTCTTGCTTTGGGATTCATTCCATGATGATAGAGGAAGACATTCGATGTTTCAAAAATTATGGTTGGGTCCTTTTAAAATTGCTTTTGTCCTGGGTGTAAATTCTTATCTTCTGGAAGATTTGGAAGAGCGATCATTTTCCTATAGTACCAACGGTTTCCACTTGAAACACTATGTAGAACCAGTTTGAAGGTTGAACGTTGCATGAAAGTAACTATTGTATTATAGTTTTTTGTTTCACTGTTTTTATTTTTCCTTGCTGTTTTTCTTTTTTTGTTGTTTCGTTTCCATTGTTTTTATTTTTTTATTTTCCTTTATGTTTATCAAAAATAAACTTTGGATCAGTTTCTCCATAACAATGTTATTCTATATGTATTGTTGATCAATAACAATCAAGTTACGCAATTTTCATGATGTCCCCCTTGTAGACATCACTAGAATTTATTTCTACTTCTAGTACTGTTGTTAGATAGATAATTGGATTTTCATTCCTACTTTCTACTTTCCCTTTCTTCCCTCCACCCTAAGATTCAAGAAGAGCATGCCAAAACAAATTCTCCTTAAAACAATAATCACTTTCACTGTGACCAATTGAATGTTATGCATACAGGAACAAATCCCTCATACGTAACACTTTTCATAAGCTATTCCCAAAGTCTCGGATAATTGTTTTCCCTTAAACTGCCTCAGTCCCCTTGTGCATAATCATTTTGGTAAACAATTCTTTGATCTACAGTTCACCTGGTCTGCAAAAGCAGACAATTTGAGTTCTTAATATGTTGGAAACATATTTCCCTGTGGATTCGCCAGTTTTTTTAAGCTTAAAAGTGCATCGATGAATACTATGCTCACACATGATTTCTAAGATTTATTATTTATCTATATTAATAATATACTAGTAGGTGGGGCCCCTTTGTTATACTCATGGAAATATGGTGGATAAGCAACACTTATATTTTTTTTTCCTATGTGATGGTAGCAACACAGTTTTCTACAGTTCATTTGTTTCAAATCATGGTTTAAAATGTTTATGGTAATATGTGGTTGGCTGATTAAAACATGGAGCTTAGTGGTTTGGATGATCTCTCATAAAATATGATAATGTTTCCCTTTTGAAAGAGAGAATTATAGTCCAGTTTTAATTTTGATGTTGTGTATTGTTCATGGTGAAAATTGGGTGATCTTGACCCTTGCTACTATGGTTGTGTGCATTATTTAAGTTGCATAGTGGATTTTGTTACTATTACATTGTCATTCGAAGGAACTTGGTATTGGCAAGGGATGGTGCACTTTGGACTATCGCGCACTTTGCAAAAGTAATATGGAAATTTTGGATTTTTGGTTGATTAATGGTTTGAATGTAGTGCTATGGTGAGTTGGCTAGTGGAATTGACTAATACTAAGAATTGAATGAATATATGAAGGGAGAAGGGATGTGTAGTAAATGAACTTCACACAAACTCCCATTACCCTAGTCATTTTTTCATTTTTGGCTCTGGTAGTTGTTCCTACTCTGCCTTGCTCGGTTGTGGAGGAAGTATACAATCTTGGGTTTTCTCCTCGCACAACATTTTACAGGTATGGGTTTTCTTACTTTTCCATCCATGAGAGTTACTCTGCATTTGAATCAAATGTTGGATCTTGTTTCTCATGGTCTGTGTGATTCTAAAGAAGTTATGATGTTTTGGAACTGTGTTTATGCTCGCATCTTTGGTTTCCTGTGGTGGTTGTTCTAGGACTATTGGATTTTAAAAGTTGGTCACATGGTCCTTGTTGTGTGTAATTGTTCATTTGAATTATTGAGTAAATATTATAGTGGAGCATGCTTTTCCATGGTCCTATTTCCGGGTCCGGCCTCTCTGTTGAAGTTGGTTATCGCAGTCTACCTAAAATCTGGGATTTGCGAATACTCCACCTATATATTGAAATTTCTGGTCTCTGTGGCTAAGTTTATCCATGCCATGTTTTGACCCTCTGGGTTTTTATGTGAACTATGATTAAATATTAGAGAATTTTGTGCCTTTTGTTGGAAAAACCCTCAGTTTTTGGATTCCTTGTTATAAGCTCACCATCATTGTTGCTTGGTAAATGCTATACAACATGAGAACATTGCTACCCTTATTTTTATGAGAGCACTATTCATGCTTTTTGGTTGGGAACTAGTTTTTATTTGGTCACTCATTATGCAATGTTGGAAAAAGGGTTGGCCTCACCTGTGTTTGTTTTGGAAGATGTAGTTTGTTGTTTTAAGCCCATAAAGCCGAGAGAAATATTTCATATTGTTGTTTCTGTGATCGATTATGATAGGGCACCTATGGAATGAGTTGTATGTGTTATTCAACTTCCAAAATCTCTGGTCGAACCGCTTGTTGTTTCTACCACTTACTCTCTTAAACCATGAACATTAAATTGAAAACAAATTTAATCCAGTTTGAAGTCGATGGGAGCACTGTGTTTCCTCGGTTACTTGGGCACAATATTTTTTGGTCCCTTGCTTGGTAATTCTGGAAGAGATCTGTACCCACCTATTCATTTGAATCTTGTGTTCAAAATATTGAATGTTATTTTGGTTCAATCATTATGTTGATTGTATAAAAGGATCACATGTGTTTGAAATGTTTGAGGCCCGAATGAGAGAGAAAACGTCCAAAATAATTGCATTGAACAGTGGTTAAAAAATGATGGTTATGCATTGTTTGTAAACATTGTATGTGTCCCTCTTGGATTAAAAGGATTACTATTGGAGTTAATGTTATGGTCATGGATCAAAGACTAAATTGTTGTTTATTATAGAGATTACGATGTTCTTCATTATGAATGTCATATAATGATAATGTGGGTACAATGGTTTCTATGATTAAATAATTGTGGGCATACAAATTATTATGTAAATAATTAGGAAGTGAGCAAGCAAATTTTTCAAAGAAGATATCAGTTTGGATTATTGTTTTGAAAAGGAACACTTGTTAAAATTTGAAATTATGGACAAATATATGTTTTCATTGTGTTTAAGGTAGCATGTTTTGATTTGTTTCACTTGAACAATATCCATATTGATTTCCTATCATTCTACCATTTTTCGCTAATTACAATCCCCTCACAATCCCGATTTCACTTATTGCATCCTTGTTCTGTGATATAATTTAAAAAGAAAAGTCAGTGTAGAAGCGACAAAATGGATAACATAGCAAGGGTTGGTGACTGGTATTTTGATATTTTTATACATAGTTAAATTGTTTGGTTAATTGTTGAACAGTATTCGTATATGCATTCCCTATCATTCTACCATTTTTTTCTAACTACAGTCCCTCCATATTTCCCATGAAGACAATCACCCCCTATTCACATAGAAATTGATGAATGGTTTGTTTTGGATGGATTTGCATGTATGGCATGTCAATTTTTAAGTCAACTTTTGATTCATGTAAGTAGAGTGTCATGGATGGTTTATTAAGAGATTCATTACTAACGAACTGTTGTTATAGGATGAGATTTTTCAGTAGAGGAAGCAATGGAAGAAATAATAGAGGCAGGGGAAATTGGAATTGAGGCCATAAGAGGCCTAGATTTTTTATCCATTTTGACATTGATCCTCAAGAATTGAACCAGTTTCTCCAAGATGGGTTATTTTATTGGGTTGGCCATGGGATAATGCACCCTCGACCAGAAATACCCCCTTTTCAGCCTCCTCAGAATATCCCTGGAATTCCCGCTCCTCCACATGTGTCTTTGCAGCCTTAAGTCCCCACAAATGATGGTTGGAAAGAGATCATCAAACATCATGTCTCTCACCATCATGGTTGGACCACTATGTCATTTCCTTTACCACCACCTATCAATACCAATGTCTAAATTTCCTATGTTGTTTCTCCAGTTCAGTCTTCACACACTGATAAGAGATTGAAAACCGATGTTCCCCAACCTATGCAAGACAAGGGAAAATAAGCTTCCTTCCCTTGTTCTCCCATGTGATCTGCGAGATACAACCCTAAGGGTCCAATCAACCACGGGGTACTTCCAAGAAGTCTAAGGGAAACAACAGTGAAAAACAAATCCTCAAAAAGTGGCAAATATGGTTTTTAAATTATGTTTTTTTTATGATTTCAATTGATGAGGAAAGTGCTTAATGGTTGTCAACATTTTTGGACAACAAGTTATGTTTTGATATTTTGTGGATACTATGGATAGTTTGGATATATATATTCTTTTTTGGATATGATATAAATTATTTCTGATATTTAAATATCTAGTTTGAAAGATATTCAAGGGAGTTACAAGGGTGGCATATGGTTAAAATGAATTTTTTTTTGTGTATTATATTGCATGGTTTAAAAGGAAGAAATTACGGGAGTAACAAGGATTCCCACCTACCTAGTTATTATTAATTAAGACCCTTAAATATATTATTATTATTTATTTATCCTAAATTAATTGGCTAAGTTAAATCAACTTAACTAATAAAGTAGTTGAACTAATTCAACTTATTTGGAAAGAACAAAATCTGGATGAAAAGAAGAGACATGAGGAGAATAAAAGGAGAAATCAAGACTAAGGTTTTCTCTTTAGTTACATGAGAGATAGTTTCGGTTTTCATTCATTTTTGAGTTTATTCAAAGTCTAATTCTCTTCTTAACAACATGGTCTTATTGTAGACAACAAGGTTTGTTATAACCCTAATTTGCACCAGACATGCTTACCTAGCATCAGGCCATCTTAGATTCCTTCTTCTCCAAAACACTACTCACCAACTCTTCCTAAAAATACATTTTTTAAAGGCCCACACACCCTGCTCCACTACAACCCACGTGTATCTACAATGTCCATGCTAACTGACCCACTACAGCCTGTGTAGACCTATAGTAGCATGAAAAAAGAAAAGTTGATGACGGAACACATAGATTTGGGTAAGTTAACTAAACCTTTCGGCCATGCATGGCCAATCATTCGACCAAATACCTAACTCCTTCTAGCCTATAAAAGAAGGGGTAAGGGTCCCATTTGAGAGGAGGAAAAACATAGTAAAGAAACTCTACCTGAATTCGTATTCCCCTTTGCCCAAGATTCTCCAACGATTTTGTGATTTCAACGAAGAAGAGAAGCAAGTGTGTTAGCGGTTGGTGCATAGTAAAAGAGGAGCCCAGGACCAGATTCGTGGAGCAGTGGCCCGCTTCAACATTGTAAGTTGCTTTAGTGAAGTTAATAATAAATAAGTACTTTTCCCGTCCCACCATATGAGGTTTTCATTGTTTATTGCATACATGTTGATTAAATCTCCAACCCATTAATCTGTAGATCAAATGCATGTGGAGTTATTTGTTTGTCTTTTGTGAATGCAGGTCAGCCTTGGGAGGAGAGTTGTAGTAAAAGGGCGACCAAGCATGAAGAGGGATATATCTCAAACGCCGGAAATAAGCTATGTTCACTTTATTTTCTTAACTGTGTATTTGCTTAAGAATAATGGGGATTAGGTCTAGGATGATGGTAAAAACTAGGAATCTTTAGGTCATTTCTGCATGCATGATAAAAACCCTTAGTGCTAGTCTGTAGGAGGGATTTCCCACCCACAACAAAATTGGTGACTGCATTGGGGATTTCTCTTGGGTTTTCTAGGGGTGCTTTTTGGTAGTTTTAAATTGGTTTCATCACCTTTTTTTATGAGTTTCTGCAAGAGTCTGAGCTAGTAGGGATTCTGGTCTTCCATACCAGTACTCCCTTCTTTCTTTGCTTGGATGCATTTTATTTTCGAGATTCATAGAGGTACACACGACCTGTATAAGGCCTACATGCATGTACACATGCCCTACCTTCACATAGCCCACATGCATACACCTGTTGATGAAGTGCTAGCTGTGTGTCTGAGAACCCAGGAAATCCTTCTCAGGAAGAGGCAGTCATCCTCTTCCCTGTAGAAGTGATCCTTCTCAGGGATCTTTTGGGTCCTTTTAGGTCTCTGATTGAAAAATACATAGTCAAGTAAAATCCTCAGATCAGATTTTTCCTTGCATCTTTTTCTGTCAAAATAATTTTCTGTGTCTTCAAGGGATTCTGGTTCTCAATACCAGTACTCCCTACCCGATCTTAGCCACTTTTCTTGCTTCTTTTGAGGAGAAACAGAGGCACACATGACCTGTAGTGGGCCTACATGCGTGCATACGCGTCTTGTCTTTGGGCAGCCCGCATGCATACACTGGCTGTTGAAGTGACAATCACGTGTCTGTCTAGAAAATTTTGAGGAGGCAATCATCCTCTTCCCTGTCAAGTTTTTACTTCCCAAGTTTTTCTTGTTTCTTTCTGGTCTCTGTCATAAATAGTTTTAGCCTAGTTTGTATTCCATCATAGCTTTCTTTTTCATTTAAAAGATTTTTTGTGTTTCCTAGCTTTTTAAACTTATTTTTAGCTTGGAATTTTAAGAAAAATGAGTTGCATTTTGAAAAAAGCATTCATTAGTTTCTTTTAGAATATTTTGTTATTTCTTCATTGATTGGAAGAAAATATAAAAAAAAAAAACTTAGTTTGTTAGATCTCTTTCTTTTGTGGCATTTTATTTGCATTGTTATTTGATAAAGAAAAGAAATTAGCATAGTGTTGTTTTTTCTTCTCATCTTAAAAGCATTTCAAAAAATAAAAAAAACAAATATATATATATATATATATATAATCATTCTTTGCCAATGTTCATATAAGTTTCATCATTTTTCGCAAGAGTCTTAACACCATTAGTTTCACTACCGTACCCTTTTGAGTAAATCAAACCAGTAAAAATAACACTAATTAAAATTTACTAGACTTTATGTTTGTAGGGTCCATTAACTAGACTAGGCTACAGCCTTGATTTAGGTTGGAGAGGTAACACTTTAAGGCTATAAACCAAACATACGAGTCTGTGCTAAGGAGTGTAGAAGTCCAGTAACGTGGAAATTATTCGGGACCCACCTCTAAAAAAAGGGATAAACATGAGGTCGCGTGCAGAAAGGTAGCGGAGATAACCCCTCCAAAGCTGGACTAAGCGTAGTGGGGAATGCATATAGAGGACTTGTCTTGGGATTCCGTTGATCGCATTTGCCATGGAGCTTTGTGGGTCTCAAATCCATTCGAGGTCCTTAGTCATCTTTCAGAACACTTTCTTTCGATACCCTTGATAGGTTTCGGGCTTGATACCCTGATCATTGTGGTCCACCCGACTATTGACTGTACCCACCTGGTGATTGTTCACAAGCTGTCAACCTAGTTGCCTTTATTTTAGGGACTTACACAGGTGATTGTGAGGGTATACCACAGTACTTAGGGAAAACATCGGGCCACACTTTGTAGAGTATACCCGGAGGGTTCTTTCATATTCGAGTTGCACTTGCACTGGTAAGTTTCTCTAGTGTTGGTTGGTGTAACTGTTCATCCAACTAGTTAGTCATTTTCTTGATTTGCCTTTAGGAACTTTTAGTGTGTGCTCTGTGCTCCCTAGTTTTCCATACTGAGTTAGTTAGTTGTGGATTTGGGTCTCTGACCTAGGGTGGTAGACCACCCACTCCGTCGGTTGAGAGGAATTTTCAGTCTTCCACTTAGAAACGTGAAGCCGCCTCTTTATAGGCATTGTTTTGATAACACTAGTTCTTTAGAGCCAATGTGTGAGACTTTTATGGACTTGAACTACCCCACAAACGGAGAACCCGTGCACAAGATATTCATGGCTAAAGTTCTCGATGATACCAGCCAAGGAACCCCTTTGCAAGGGGATTCTTGTTCTTTTCCTTTCTTCGAAAACGTTGGTGTCCCTTTGATGGCCACTTTGTACATTCCTGGGTTGAATGTGGGATTACCGGTTTGGTTGGGTTCCATTCCAAATGTACCAAATGATCTTGACGCTTCTCAGTTAAGCACTTTATGTCATGGGCACCCTAATGATTTTTATTTGTTAGCAAAGTCTTCTCCTCCTCCTTCTCCCGCCTCTGGTGAAAGTACAGTTACTAGTAACTGGAAGTCTAAATGAAATAGAAAGAGGAAGAATAGGAAGAAGAAATCACCAACCTCTGCGAGTCATGTTGGATATAGGTCGACAACCTCTGCAAGTCATGTTGAATACCAACACCCAACCTCTGCAAGTTATGTTGGGGGCACACACCGACCCTCTGCAAGTCATGTTATCGACCCATCACTAACCTCTGCAAGTCATGTTGGAGATGTGCAACCAACCACTTCTAGTCATTATGGGGGAATTAATTCTATTGAGAAACCTAGACAGATAGGACATAAGACTAAGTTCCCTTGTAATATTTTCAAGGGAGATCACCTTACTCATTTGTGCCCTGGCATTTCAGAGGTACAAATATTGTGGTCCCTCTCTGCAAGCTCTTCTGATTCTGAGTCTTTTGAGGTTTCCTCACAGTCTATTCAACCATTGGTTGAGAAAGTGGTCATGTTGATGCAGTCATCGGCTGATCCCACTCCTCATTTGGGGGGTGAGGTGCCTTTAGACCTTGTATTCTCTCAGCCTATGCAGTGATTGGTTGAGAAAGTGGTCATACTAATGCAGTCATTAGCTGATCCCACTTCTGTTTTGAGGGGTGAGGTTCCTTTAGACCTTGTACTCTCTCAGCCTATGCAGCGATTGGTTGAGAAAGTGGTCATGCCAATAAAGTCATCGACTGATCCCACTCCTCTTTTGAGGGATGAGGTTCCTTTAGACCATGTAGCCTCACATCCTATGTCCTCATTGGTTGAGAAAGTGTTCATGTCGTCGTGATCTTCGGCTGATCCCACTCTTCTCTTGGAGAGTGTTGAGTCTACCAAAGTGGTCACGCCATTGCAATATTCGATTGATCCCACTCTTCTCTTGAAGAGTGTCGAGTATACCAAAGTGGTCACGCCGATGCCATCTTTGGATGATCCCACTCCTCTCTTGGGGAGTGAAGTGTCTATTGACTGTGTTTTCAACATTTCAAGTTCTGTACTTTCAGAACAAGGGGACATTCTTCTCACTCTAAGCACACCTCCTCCAAGCCCTAGGATGGTTTACTTTGATTGGAATGATCTTTTTGAGCCTCGTCTTCCTTCTTCTGCACCTTTTCAAATAAGGGTTGAAGTTAATTCAACAAACATTTATCGATGTATTTTGGATGAAGGAGCCTCTACAAGTATTTTATCCTCCTCAGTTTGGAAAGTCTTTGGATCTCCCAAGCTTGTGTCTAATTCACATGAGTTGTTGGATTTTGACAGACGTCCTAGTGAATATTTGGGGGTTCTTCCTCAGTTGCCTATCTTGTTAGGTGGGAATATTGTTTGGGTCGATGTTATAGTGGTGCAAGGCCCGTTAGATTTCAATATGATTCTTGGGAATGATTATGTATATGCTATGAACGCTGTGGTATCTATGCTCTTCTGGGTGATGCATTTTTCCCATAATGGAAGCATTGTCACTATTGACCAGCTGGCATATGATAATCACCATCCTAATTCAGTGTTAGTTCAGCCTGCCCCTTTATATGTTCCTAGTGTTCATGTAGACTCCACCCCATCACGGATTAATTATGTGGTGTCTTATCCTCGATGTTCAATTGTTTCTGAGCATGAACCCATGCAATCATGTTTCCCTTCTCGAGACTTGGAATCAACAATTGATCTATTGGTTTATCCAATGGGGGCATGGGAGCCCTTGCATCCCCCTCTTGGTCCAAGTGGGCTTGAGTATCCTTTTGAGTCTGATCTTGTTGCTTGTAGATCCTCAAGCCCTCGTTCTTGTGATTCTTCATTGATAGACTCTACCAGTCTTGGTTAGAACCTCCATCATCATATGGAGTATGGTCAGTTTACTTCACCCTTTGGGACTGTCGACCCTCATTTGCGTGATTTCTTGGATTTTGAATTGCCTTTAGATGAGGCTATTGTCACATACCCACTACCTAAATCGGATTTTTCTGGTCTTCTGCCGGACCGGAACCCCTAATTATCCATGGAGGCCCAACGTAAGATGGCTCTTTCTCTCTCCTTCTCCATTCCCATGAGATCGTGGGTCATGTTCATGGTTCAATTTGAATGCAGTGCCTATTTGTATTTCTTGCCTCGGCGCTACAGTAATGTCTAAACGTTTGACTCTATAACCGCCAAACCTTGACAGGGCTAGCGACAGGCCAATAGGGACGAATACCTATAGGGTCAATAAATGGCCAATAGGAACAGACCTCAACAGGAGTAAAGAACCGCCAGTGAGAACAAGCCCCATTGCGCGATTAAGTGAAATACAGGTGGCGAAAAGGAAAAATTGACACGGTAGTCGACATGACAGGAGGGGGCCCCACTTCAGACACCACACTATTTCGGACCCCCCCCATTAAAGGCAGAATGGAAAGGGGGGTCCGGAATCCAGTTGAGCGCCATTGATCATGATGAGTTCATCTCGACCGTTTGAGAGTTGCGTGTCCAATTCTGGACCCCCCCCCCATTAAAGGCAGAATGGCAAGGGGGTTCCGGAATGAATCCTCAGCTGTAGATCTAAGTGGGTGGACTCTGGCCATCCATATCTGCTCGCTACTTACCTTTATGCGCATTCGCACCCCAGCATAAAGCTGGAATCTCTACCTCACAACGGACGATCATCCCAGACCCAGGATCCTTTGAGAGGATTCTGACCATTCATCAGAGCCTGACCACATGATAACATCTCGAGGTTTATAAGTCTAGACTTCGGGGTTTGAGAGCACGGGGTAACATGTCCCTTTGGTATCCCGAATGCCGAAACGCCAAAGTGTTGAACGAACCTCAATCAAAGATTATCCCCTTGGGTTAAGTATTGGTCGATATGACCTCTTCCCATATGACCACCACCTCTCTTCCGTCGGGATTTATCAAGGTGAGAGCCCGACCTATTGTCAACAGGACTCCCGAATCCCCGATTCCCAATTTCTCGAAATGGGTAATCTCTCGACACATCACCTCCTTAAATTGGACGGTCCACAACTGCTCCAGGGTTTCCACCTTGGAGAGTTTCGATCCCTTGTCATTAGGAATCCCGATTCCGCAAACCTTGGTTTCCCGTAATGGGAGATCTTACGACACGTGGGATCCGTCAATCAGAAGGCTTAGATCTAACCTGGGATTTCCACAATGGAAAGTCCCGATCTCTTGTCAACATGAATCCTGATTCCGCGATCCCCAATTTCCCGTAATGGGAAATCTTACGACGTGTGGCCTCCGTAAATTGGATGGCTTAGATTTATTTTGGGGTTTTTCGCCCTTATACACTGGAGTCTTGACCCTCGGGTAACTCCTGAAAGATCCAACGGCTGTCAGGTTTTTTCAGCCGAGATCTGATGTCTCGTAATGGTTCTTACCCATGCCTTCTCCCACGAATCCCTGGGCATGGAAAAGATCCACAGTGCAGATACTCTCATTAACCTTGGGGATCTACGGTCCTAAACTCTTCGCTATCCACAAAGACACAGAAAAACAAAGTAGTAAGGCATTTAATGCCCTACTTTATCCTACCAATCTAAGGGTCGTGGGTGACCACAGATTCCCCAATGACATCTTGTCCATCGGTCAACACCTATCAGGGACAAAGTATTTAACTTTCCAGCTTCCTCTTACCAAATCCAACGGTCACGAGTGACCATAGATTTCCCGACGGGATCTCATCCGTCGATTTGTTAATTCATCCTTAAGCTGTCATCTCGGTTTTCAAGAGGATCGTTCCTCCTTATGCAGGGTTACTAAGGCATTACGCCTTCACAACCGCCTCCCGGTTCTTGATGGGTTTTTCAAGGAAGGTATTTCTATGGGGAGATTTACTCAGGGTACTACCTGAGGTAAGTAAGGATGTCGTCCTCCCGAGAACCAGACGTGACATCTGAATTTGATCAGTACACACACAAATAACGAATTCATGAAGACATAAATCATACGTAGTATTTCCATATAAATATACAACTACTAGTACTGATCAAAACACCATACTGTCATTCTTATAATGAGATCATTCATAGTTTCACAACTTATGAGCATAGTTATCAGAATAAGCACATATATATAATATCAAGATGCCAGAGGAAAAACACTTATCATAGATACCACCAGGGTCAAGCAACTGCTGAGAGGGGTGCTCGTTTCCACCCAACTGTAGGCTTAGAGACTCCCAACGGATTTACCACTAGCCACCCCCGAGCTGAGACCACGATGCTGTGAGATTGCGTCTCCATTTTCCAGTGACCAGGAGCGAAGGTTGCAATCCTTCCTCTCTGCTATAACTCACTCTGCGTAATGCCAGAGTTCTCCCCTCGCGTCTGCCCCCACAATCGCTTCTACTGCACGCCTTATCCTCTTGCGAGGTTGCGTGTGGCGTGATTACCCTCGTGTTGATCAGGCCTGATGGCTCTATGGATGGGAGGTTCACCTCCCATCCCTCATTAAACCATATACCTACCAGCCTGCGAGACATTTAATTCAGGGCCAGCGAGCCACTTTTGGTTCTACAGGCCAGTGGAGTCCAAATACGGTATTAATTCTCGGTGGAAGTTAATGCCACCTTTTCAGGTGCCTTCCACTTCCATCATGGTCTCTTTTTCTGCACATCCCCTCTCAGTAGTCCTGCACTAAATTCAAAATGTTATTCACATTCATTGACCTTTTCCTCAAGGTCCATTTACATCACATATTCACATTTATGAGTTTGCCATAGTTCTTGGCTAGTCCAGTTATATTTACAAGCTGGGGGAAACAGGGTGTTACAGCTATCCTTGAAGCCATGACTATGGTTTCTATACCGCAAGAGGACTTACATCGTGGTTTGTGTCTTCTTCCCTTTTGGGAGAATTTCCAAGTTGACTATCGAAGAGACTCATGGTCTGAGCCTAACAGTGGGCTCTACCTAAACTAGTTTCATACTTGAGTCTTATCTCCCAACGGGTATTCTTTTAAGCCCTTTTCATACCCTCTAAACATGAAAAGATTGTCGAACGATCTTGTGGCCTTTCACGCTCGTTAAACTGAAATTTGAAGTCACATCTATTCGGCGGTAGTTTACCCCTTTCTCAGTCCGAACGGTCAACTATACGAACAAATGTATACTCTAGAGGCCTCGGATCTCTAGAAGAGTACCCTCAATTATAATTTTAACCCTTTTTCAGACTCAAGGGACTAAATTATGTAAAAGGAACCCCCACAGATTCCTTAGTTAATCTCTTTTTAGACTCCCTAAAATTGAAAAGATTGTCGAGTGACCTTATTCTTTCACACTCGTAAAAATGGTCCACAAGAATATTCTTGACAGAGTCCATAGTTAATATTTTTTCATACTCCTTAAAAATGAAAAAATTGTTGAGTGATCTTGTCTTTATCACACTCGTTAAAATGGTTTGGAATAGATGTCTTTTTCGGTGATAATTTACCCCTTTTTCGAACCGACTAGACTATCTTCAAAAAAGGTACCACAGTGGAGTCTCCTTTTACGTTTTTTCATACTCTTTAAATATGAAAAATCGTTGAGCTTACCTTCTCTGGTCTTGTAAAACTTACATCGAAGGACGTTACCATTGTGTGTTTTGTTAACCGCATTTGCATACCCTGTGTCTTTGGTATAATGTCGACTCCATGTTGCTCTCAACTGAACCATCTAAAGCATGCCTTATATGCAAGCCCTGTAGCACTTTGCCTCTGCGTCTTGACACCTTTGGCCCCAGGAGGGATTTTTACTGAGCATCCTTACTTTTAACATTAGTCTTGTCCTTGGCCTCGAACTAGTATGTTTGCGACACTCGATTCCTCCTTTGTAACGTAGCATTCTTTTATTCTTTTTCCAAAATTATTGAAAAAGAAAAAAAAATCAAATATACCCCAAAAAGAGGAAGGGAAACATATTTTCTTTTTATTTTGCAGCACAATGAGTCGCCCTTGGACAAATCACATCCTTCCATTTGTTCGTCAAGCTCTGGGATTTAATAGGACCTTATGAAGTTTTTCTCTCTACATAGAGTTGTGTCCTCCTCTATTTGGTTATTCTTCCAAACATATGGAGAGTTTGCGTTGCCTCCTGCATCGTGAACTTATGTCAAATGCCATGCTGCCCGAGTCTCATCATTTGTTGTGCTATTGCCCAAGGGAATTTTAACCAAGCCTGAGTCGACCCCTCTGCGGTTTGTCTCTTGCACTCATGCCCATCCATCCTGAAAGTCCAATCAAGGCTTTGTTTGAAATCAATGAATCCTTCAGTCTGATCATCAAGATCCTCTAGTCCATACCCGACGAGTTGTCGAAGACCTATGGGTAGTGAAGTCATACCCTCATATTACACTCCTACTCAATTTTTGAATATTTTGAAGTTGTTTCTCGAGCTCTGAAGACCTCATCTCCAGCCATCGGGCCTTATCAACTTCTAGAAGATGGATACTGTACATGTATATCTTTTTGATTTCGAGATGTAGCTCTATTATGTATTGCTCATGGCTACACTTTATATAGTTATATGACATGGATCTATAGTGTATTTGATTGGTAGCCATGATTTTATTTCATCCTGAGGATGGGTATGCCTGTCTCGGTGAGACAATTGTTATTTTTCAGATGGCACCTCCCAATTTATGGTCCATAGGCTCACTTGTTTGGAACGTTGGTGAAGATTGATAATGCATTTCAGCGATCAGATGCTCTTTTGACCTCACACATTAGGGGGCATCTATTATAACCCCAATTTGCACTAGACATGCTTACCTAGCATTAGGCCATCTCAGATTTCTTCTTTTCCAAAACACTACTTAACAACTCTTCTAAAAATACATTTTTTAAAGGCCCACGAACCCTACTCCACTACAATCCGCATCTATATATAGTGTCCATGCTATCTGACCCACTACAACCCACGTGGACCTACAGAAGTACAAAAAAAGGAAAGTTGTTGACGAAACACACAGCTTTGGGTAAGTTAACTAAACCTTTCATCCATGCATGGCCAATGATTTGACCAAATACCTAGCTCCTTCTAGCTTATAAAAGAAGGGGTAAGGGTCCCATTTGAGAGGAGGAAAAACATAGTAAAGAAAATCTACCTGAATTCATATTCCCCTTTGCCCAAGATTCTGCAACCATTTTGTGATTTCAATGAAGAAGAGAAGCAAGTGTGTTAGTGGTTGGTGCACAGTAAAAGAGGAGCCCAGGACTAGATTCATGGAGCAGTGGTTAGCTTCAACATTGTAAGTTGCTTTAGTGAAGTTAATAATAAATAAGTACTTTTCTTGTCCCACCATATGAGGTTTTCATTGTTTATTGTGTACATGTTGATTAAATATCTAACCCATTAATCTGTAGATCAAATGCATGTGGAGTTCTTTGTTTGTCTTTTGTGAATGCAGGTTAGCCTTGGGAGGAGAGTTGCAGTCAAAGAGCGACCACACGTGAAGAGGGATCGATATCAAACGCCAGAAATAAGGTATGTTCACTTGATCTTCTTAACTGTGTATTGCTTAAGAATAATGGGGATTAGGTCTGGGATGATGGTAAAAAGTAGGAATCTTTAGGTCATTTCTGCATGCATGATAAAAACCCTTAGTGCTAGTCTGTAGGAGGGATTTCCCACCCATAACAAGGTTCAAGACTGAACCACACTTTTCAGACGCTTGTTTTAGAGGTGTTGATCCATCCTTGAGAGTCTGTGTATTCTTGTATGTTTGTGAATTAAGTTTCATGGATGATAAAGTATATCTTGTAGATTCAAATTGGCAGTAGTTTGTGGCAAGATGATCAAGATTATTAATTTCAGGTTTACTTTACTATCGAAGTATTTTTGTATGGTGTTCATCGAATATCTTTAAATAAGACTTTGGTCCATGCCCTCACAGGGGATTTGTAAAGAGAAAATGTGTTGATATCTCAAATTGAAATAAAATCAGATTTCTATTGCGTCTCATATAAGTGTATTTGTGACTTGGTTACTTTTTGCTTTTTGATTTCCATTTTTAATTAATCTCAAATCTATGTAGATTCCAGAAGTTTTTATTTTATTTTATTTTTGCAACATATTTAAACTATAAATCATCTTGAGTTCTTGTAATTAATACTTGCGTATTGAGAGAATATTTTGAGGCTATAAACCCCTGGGTGAAATTCCCAACTATCTTGTCCTAGCCAGGAAATATTTGAAAATGATTGAGTAAGGTAATTCATACCTTTTTCTCAACACTCCCTTCCTCCTCCATGTCCATTGGAGTTGGTTCCTTCCATACCCAAATGGACATTCATCCCTCTGATTTAATCTGCTTGACTGTAGAATACTTGTGTATCATCCATCTCTTTTCCCTCTATGTGGATCTGATCTAATCAATCCATTGTTATTTATGTAAAATGTGGAGCCAACAGAACCTTCTCAGGCTTACCGATTCAACAATTTTATAAAAACATGAACCATTTTGGTTCAATAACCTATTAGACTTATTTCTTGTGAATTTTTGAGTAGTTGTCTAATCAGCCCCCTTTTCTAGGTGAGCAACTATGTTTTGTTGTCCCAAACCTTTTCTATGATTGCTTTCTTGCTAAATTTTGATCTTTGAGAAGAAATTTATGGACCTTTAAAACTTGTGTTTTTTATCTGTTGCACTTCTTATACAATTGATCTCTTTTCTCTAAGCCAAATGGATCTTAGATATTTGTTGGATCCTATCATAAAATTCCCAGGTCTTCAATACCTCTTCTGATGCATGTCTGAACAAGCCAAAAACCACAACTTCCTTCCTAGCCCCTTTTTCCTTCTTTAACATAGTTTTTAGGCACTACCCCTTCTTCTTCAACCCCCAACCACATTTTACCATAGGTTGTGACCAAGTTCTAGAAGTCAGGTGCTTATCAGGAGCCTAGGGAACTTTGGGGCTCCAAAAATTCGGGCTTCGGAAAATCCTGCTACTTCATGCCTTATTTATCCCAAACGTCGAATTGGAAAATCCTTGCACAGTACATCTTCAAAGCTTTGGGGATCTGCTGCTTCAAAGCTTCAGAGCTTCAGAGCTTCGAAACTTCTAGCTTTGGAATTTTTGCCTACTCCACACTTTATTTCTTCCAAATTTGTGAATTCTCGAAGAAGCTCTCTGGAGCTTCCCGTGTCTGAGGTTCTTGCATCAACATACACAAATTCCCTCGAATGATAAATTCTCTGAAATTCTAGAGTCTTTTCATCAACCATGCACTAGGGGCGTTCTATGTGGCATAAAATAAGTAGTGGACACGTGGCTCAATCCCACAGATGACACGTGTCATGTTCCAATTGGTCCAAACAATATTTGAAAAGATTTAAAAATGATGACACATGCCAAGCATATAGTTTTCTCACGTCACCATAGGTGACGTCAATGGCCACATCATTCATGTGCTTCTTGAATTTAGAAATTCAGACTTCAGAGGTTTCTACCTCATCACTCTGTGATTTCCTCGAATGTCGAACCGACGAAGTACTGAACCATTGTCTCTTCAGAGCTCTGACGCTCCAATGCTTCTTACTTCGACATATTTTACAACTTCTTATAACATTTCCTTCGAACACTGAATTTCTTAGCTATGTTGTCATTCCATTATGGTGGTAACACATGGCCCCACCGATGAGAAACACCTGTCAGGTCACAATTGGTTCTAATGGCCTGTCAAAGGTACAAAGTAAGTGACATATGGTAGGATAGGGTAGGTCCATGTCACCCTAGGTGACATCATCATGTCACGTCACATTGGTGCCTGAAAATTCGACACTTCGGGATTTTTAAATTTTTACATCCACAAACTTGTTTACTCCTGAATGTCTAACTTTTGAACAATTGTTTCCCAGATCTTTGGGACTTTGGGGCTGCGGGACTTCAAAGATCCAAAAGTTCTTCCTTCACCATCCATTATTTCCTCCAAACAATGAATTCATGAAATGTTAGAGGGTCCTTTTTCGAAGTTCCGAGCTTTAGATGTTTCTACCTCATTACTCAATGATTCTATTGAACTCCAAATCAACGAAGTACTAGGTTGCTGATCCTTCTTGGCTTTGGAGCTTCGACTCTTCGGATCTTCGGGCTTCAAAAAAATTCACACCTTCTTCTCCCATTTCTTCCAAACATCAAATTCTCAAACCTCTTAAATTTTCCAGGGTCCACGTAGTACAATTGTCATCATATAATATGGCTACACGTGGCCCCCACATGTCAGATTATTATTGTTCCAACATGCTTGTCAAAAGTACAATTATGTCTAACACATGGCATGACTAGGGGAGGTTCAAATCACCCCTGGTGACATCATCATGCCACATCAGACCCCGTGCTTCGACACTTCATAGCTACGAGCTTCAAAATATTTCTTGATTTATCACCATGTTTCTCTCAAACTCCAAATTTTTGAACAAATGCTTCCTAGAACTTTTGGTGTCCGAGGCTCTAGGACATCAGATCTTTTCTTAACATTACCTCTCCATTTTCCCAAACTTTGAATTTTCGAACTACCGAAATTTTGCACGGTTGATATGCAAACACGTGTCCCTGTTAATCGAAAAATTTGGATGAGTTCTGGAATTTGAGACTTCGGGAGGAATTCCATTCTTGTTGCACTTCAACCAATTTCCCTGAACTCTGAACCACTAAACTACTTAGGGAAAATCCATGACTCTCCTCCTCTTGGATGATCTATGGCAGAAACTCACTCCAGGACTTTGGAACTTCGGGCTTCAGCCCCTTTTACTCAAGAAAATGTAAACTTCATTGAAGTCACGAAGTCCAAAGGACTTGGAGGTTAACTATCGTGCACCTTTTCTAGATCTAACAATTGGGAAGGGTCTGCCTCCCCCTGCATAGATCCCACGACTCAAATTCAATCTTGTAGTTATCAACCACAATCATTGTGATAACTTCTCCTCCACTTCTCTTGAGATTTCCATTACCACTGAGGATCTCTCTCAGCACCCCTCTGGCACTCTATACATCAAATGCCTATGGAATTTTTTACTTTAATTCCTCATACATGACCCATCCAGGTTCAGTGTTGAAACCATGGGGTTTGATATCAAGTTTAGTGTCCCCAACCACCCAAGTCGGGGCATGCTACTACAATTATGCCATGTTCAAGATCTGATACCAATTTTTAGCATCCCCAGCCATCCCAGGGCCAGACCATGCCACCTTACAAAAAGACTCAACTTCATTTGCGAAAAATATCATAATTAATAAATTAAAAACAAACATCTACTTTCTGTTAACATACACATAATTATGCAGAAACGTACAATAAATAACCACATGTGAAACATAAAACATGTAATTAAGAATATATAAAGAGTACTTATCTATTTAAGAAGGACACCAACTACATGAAAACCTTCAATGAACCTCCCAGCCTTAGACCACGCTGCTCTAAGCTATCAGCAGTGGGTGACCCCCAAGATGAGACTAAACTCCACCTAGGGTAAAGGGAATCCTAGGCTAGGATGAGGTTACAAAATCTCGAGGAAGGATTCTATCCCCAGGAGTCCACTCACGTCCACAACTTATAGTCCCTCATTCCCCACATTCCCCTCCAACCCTAGGGAGTGTGCCACTTCACTACTCGAAATCCCTTCAGCGACCCAACTACCCTTCTAGGGATTCAACAACATGCCATACATGAAGTCTCAAAGCACTACAACTGTCATGATACAACCTCTGGGAAAATCACTTACCCAACAACCTCTCTCACCTGGAGAGAGTTTCTCGTAGGCCTGACAACTTGCTTCTTTAGTCCATCTCCCAGGCTAATCAAGTCAGGATAATAGCAACTACAAAATTGGTTATGGGCTCTGGTAATTAAATAAAGCCACACGAGTCCAGAGAAAATCATGGGAAGCAATAATAAAATGGATAGGGTGCAATATGGCTCAGTCATTGGGAAATAGTTCTATTCTTCACATGATTAAAATGGTTAGCTTCACAGGGTTTGCAGTTTTCAGAGCTTGCATCCTTCCATTGTTTGTGCCCCCCAACGTCCAAGGAATTAATGTCTCCCTCAATGTGTGAGCCCCCCTGCATGTGAATGATACTCTCTTAAATTTTCATGTTTCTTGGTTAAAACCTCTCTCTCTAGGAGTGCATCCCTCTCCACTTGGAGTTCATTCCTTTCCCCAAAGGAACTTAGGATAAAAATCATTATCCTCCAACATTCCTTTTTGAATAATATTAATTATTCTCTCTTTATATAATCCTTTTGTCTTACCCTTTTACCCTATCTTCTTATCCCCTTCCCTTCCCCTACCTAGTGGTTCTTAGTCCCCCATAACTCTTTCTTTATGGTTGGTTTGTACGCAGTGATGTGCTTTTTATTTAAATGATATGCATAATTACATATACAAAAGTAGGCTCACTGGCCTTAAGTGATCCAGGATCTCTGGCCCAATATTCACATAAGACTCCCATCTTATAAAAACTTGGATCAACATTCTATAAACATAATTACAATTCAACATAGGCTCGGCCTTGGGGTATTACAGGGGTAGTTATCTATTTCTGAATTTTTGTTTGTATTTACAAAGTCAACACAGATCTTCATGTCTCCATTTTTCTTCATGAAAGGGACTAAATTGGAAATCCTTTTCATGTGTCTAATAGGAAATATAATCTTAGCAACCAAGAGTTTATTCAATTATCCCTTCACTAGGGGATCTAAGTTTTGACGAACTTTACTTATCTTTTGTTGAAATTGTTTTTCCTAAGGATTCATTGATATAACATGTTGAATGATCCTAGTATCAAAATTTTTGAGGTCATCATATGGCCATGAAAATATGTCTCTGTATTCCTTGAATAACTTGATAAAAAAAAATCTCATCTAGAAAAAAATTGGTACCAGTATTGATCGTTTGTGGGTGGTCATTAGTCCCCAAATTTATGGTTTCATACTTCATAGATGAGTTGTTGGTTTTTCACTTGGTGACCTTCCTAAACTTATCTTGTAATTCAAAACGTTTTTTCGATTCTCACCACATTTTTTGGAATAACATTGGTTTGAACCCATTTTTCTTCAATAGATTGTCTTGGAGGAACTTTAGTTATACAATTTAAGTCTTTTTCATGTTTACCTTCATCAATGCTTGAGTCCTTAAAGGAATCTTCCATGTGAAAGAAACTAGTGATTTGTTGGTCATCATCGAAGACTCTATGTTAAGTACCAAATAATGAATAGATAAATATCACAATAGATCCAGAGAGAAATATAGAAGAAGCCACACTTTATTATGAGAAAACACTTGAGGTACAACAACACCATACAATGGATCTTATTAAGGAAGGGATCCTCTCTTTTTCACTTTCCTCTTTGAGGGTGAAACCTCCTAATGAGATACTCACTCCAAATACAACACTTCTCTTCATATCTCATTACATTTCTTGAAGCCCTTTATATAGTGCTACCAACCACCTAAGAACATTCTATAGGAAGAATCTTCTAGAAGTAGAACCTTCTAAGAATTCCTCTTACATTTACTATATCTAACTACCATAATGGACCTTATTTAATACTATAGTGGACCTATTCCACCTTACATTGAATGGCCTATACTATTATCAATATGGGCCCTTTGAGCCCCCCACTACCTATTTAGCTACCTAACATTCCATCCCCCTTATGAAAGCATTTTCCTAAACACTTTTTATGAGAGTTTAGACCCATTTACTAGGGTCCCATGGATAAGTATGGACCATAGTGTTAAAGTATACTAGAGAACCAGGGTCCCATGGAAAAATGAAATCCACCATGTTGAAGTAGTCCAACCACGATTGTAAATAATGGTCCCATGTACAATTTCTCATTTGAACTTTATGTGGAAGATATCGAAATCCAATAACCAACTGAAAATTATTCTCCAAAGATTGACACATTTCATGTGGATTGAAATAAGAAGATCCATCCATATAGTGGGAAAGGGTCGTAGTTGAATTTGGAAGGAATAATACTTAAAATATATAATAGATTTGCAAATATACTCCATAAATAACCAAGAATCTCAACAAGAATAATCCAAACCATTCACCAAATATTGAACATAAGAAATAGAGGAAACTCTTGAGGTATGGTAACACCATATATTCGTCATTAAGGAAGGATACCACTCTTGAATAAATTCCTTATACATTTATAATATTATTCACTATGCTTAATTACGTTGCTTACACGTATTCATATAGATCTCTCTATCTCCTAGGAACCTTCTAGAGAGCCTTCTCACATTTATTATATCTAACTACCATAATGGGCCTTATTTAATATAGTGGACCTAGTCCACCTTACATTGAATGATTTTCACTAATAATACATAACCACATTCTTATGTATTGAATGAGTTCCACTAATAATACATAACCACATTCCCATTGGGTACCTCCCTAGGTACCCCATATTACCTTCCTAGGTATACTATTCCACCCCCATTCACATGTTTCATCCTCGAAATAGGAGAAGAAACCATACAATATGATCAAATAATAAAT
>ML812778.1:221129-251341 GCA_009831015.1 Picea engelmannii
AATATTGGCTCATTACCCCTTAATTGGGGCATATTAGATTAGTAATGTTATTTTATTTATGTCGGCTTTAGGCCATTAGTTGTAATTATACCTCCTAGTCTCCTATATATACCAAGGAGACATTTTCATTTTGAATGATCTTGGACTTGAACATTTAAGTGGGGTAAAAGGAGGTTGCCCCCTCGAAGAGGCTTGTTATCTAAAATTATCTCTTTTTCAAGGCGTTGAGTACTTTTCCTGAGTTTTTCTATTCTATATTGATGTTTGGTTCTTAACATGTCAGTTTGGCAATAACATAGGAATTGATATACTTTCTCACCTCCTATTGAAGTTTCACACAGTAGAAATGTTTCTATAGCATTGACACTATATTTTTGATGTCGAAGTGTCCTGCCACCCGACTGTAGTGGGCTTCCCAGATCATCTTCGCTCACTCACTTGATGGAACACATATATGGCCCAGACGACAACAACCCATCCTGAAGATGGAAATTATTGACAATTACATTTTCACCCAACATTTGGCAGGTGGTGGTGAAGTACAGGTTTGTCTCATAGATTTGGGGCCATCCAGAGGTCTCATGGTCACTGGAGTTTAGCACCATGGTGAGTACCATAACTGGCAGTCTGTTGAGGCAATCAACAATGTGATTGGTGCTTCCTATTTTATACTTGATGTTGATTTACAGTTGTTGCAAGTATGTGGACCACTTTTGATGGTGATCATTCTTCAATTTTCCTTGTGTCTGCATGAACTGCAGTGGCTTATGATCAGTGTGGATGATTGTCTCCTTACCAAGAATGTAATGTCTCCATTGGCAACAGGGTTTCATAATGGAATACATTTCTTTGTCATAAGTAGGGTAATTACGAACAACATATGATAGTGTCTCACTATGATAGGCCATGGGGTGGTTGTGTTGAGTGAGAACGACACCCACCACATAGTCTGAAGAATTTGTCTTGATCTCAAAGGGATTATGTACGTCTGGTAGTGAAAGTACTAGAGCTGAGAACAAGCGTTGCTTCAAATCGCCAAATTCTTGTTATTGGGATTGACCCCACATAAAGTTTACCTTACAACCACCCCTGGGTATTTGGATGAGGGCCCATGAAATATGGGAGAATCCCAACATGAACTAGTGGTAGAAATTGGAAAGGACCAAGAATCTCTAAAGCTCAGTGAGTGTGGTTGGGGTTGGCCAGTCACAGATGACTTGGATATTGGTTGGATCCACATGTACGCCATGTTGATCAATTATGTAGCCCAAGTAATGGACCATGTCCATGCCTAAGGAGAATTTTTCTAGGTTGGCATATAGCTTGTGCTACGGCAGGGTGTGTGAAACCTACTGAATATGCTGCAAGTGTTTGGGCCAAGTATTTCTTTAAATGAGAATGTCATCCAGATACACCACTACAAAAGTATTGGTGAATGGTCGCAGGATATCATCCATCATCATCATGAAAATGGCTGGAGAATTTTTCAAACCAAAGGGCATGACCAACCATTCAAAACGGCCTTCCTTTGGCCTAAAGATAGTTTTCCATACATATGTATGTTCTATCAGAACTTGGTGGTAGCCAGACTTCATATAAATCTTACTGAATTATTTTTCCCTCATGAGTTGATCAAGGAGGTCGTCGATTCGGGGAATTGTGTACTAGTTTTTAACTATGATTTTATTCAAATCCTGGTAATGAATGCAGAGTTGCGAGGTTCCATATTTCTTTCATACCATCATGATTGGGCTCCCTCAAGGTGATGAGATGGGATGGATGTGCCCCTTGTGGATTAGTTCTTGGATTTTTCACTTGATATCCTCATTCTCTAATAGAGAGCGGTGATAGACTGGACCATTGGGTAGCGGTGCAGTGGGGGCTAGATCGATGGGGTGCTTGACCTGACAGTGAAGAGGTACCCCGGTAGGTGAGGAGAAGATATATGAGTATTCTTCCATGAACCTATCTACTTACTTCTGCTGTGTGGAGAGGTCGGCTGCAGAGACCCTAGATGTGGTTGTGATATTTCACTTATTCTGAGAGAGAATCATGAAGAAGACAAACTTCCCCATATGAGAGATGACCTTCCTGCATTGCTTATCATAGATCAAGGAAATAGCACTAGGTGGGACTACCTCGACTATCCTATACAATTTCCTGTTCAAAGTAATAATAACACTACAAGGCATAGACTCATATACAACATGACGTTTCCATTAATAAGGTTGGCCCAAAATAACATCACAAAATTTGAGAGCATAAAAATCACACAACACCTCATCTTTGAAAAGCTTCATGTCGTATGAGAGTTGACACTGTTGGCTGACGTGGAGATCGCTTTGTTGGCGGAGCCATCCAATGGTGTAAGGTTGTGGGTGCCATGTTGTCGACAGGTCCAAACACTTGATGAACTCTTCTAAGATGAGGTTCTTCTAGATATTGCTATCCACAATGAAGTGCAGTGGGGTGCCTTTTACCCACATCTGTGAATGGAACAAACGTTCTCCTTCTTCTGGCTCATCTAGTTCACCAGGCTAGATCTTGGTGGTAGCAATGGTGGCATTGAGTTCCACATCAATGATTCATCTTCCCCTTTCTGTTTCTAGCTCAGAATCTAAACCCGCATTTGATTCAGAGGATTTCACTTCAGCCACCATTCACTTCTTTGGGCGATAGTCAGGAGTGTTATGCCAAGGGATCTTATGGAAGTTGCACCACTTCTCAGTATATTTCTTTGTCTTTTCAATGTCCTTCTTTTCTTGCGGCTTGGACTAGTTGTCCTGATACTATCCATATTTTCTTTGTCCTTTGTTCTATGGGTCGGGGCCACGCTTTCCTATATTTTGTTGTGAGGGGTTCCCAGGCCCAAATTCCCACATCTTTTGTTTGAGCTTCTACTCGATTTTGATGACATATCTGTAGGTCGCTCTCAAGGATGAGATGTCCCAAAATTCCATTTTGGTATGGATTTATCTATGCATAACACCCTAATACTTGAGTACTAGATTTTTCTCTAAATCTTTGATACCCATCTTGGTGCGCAAGGTATGAAAGATATTTGTGAAATTTGGCACTGTTTGGTCTATTTCTTGCTGTAATGTGGTCCATTTGGTATACAAGTTGTCATAACTTTTGACAGGGTAGTATTGTTCCTTAATAGCATCCTTGAAGGATTCACATGTGGTCATGACTATAAATAATAAGGGTTCCTCTATTTCCTTTTTCTCACAGAAATTTTCCCACCAGTCTTTGACAAGGGAAATGACTTTGAGGAGCGCAAAAGTAATCTTTTTTCTATTCAAAAAGTTATGGACAAAAAAAAACCCTTCTAGTATATTCAACCAATTTTCTATAGCATATGCATCTATCTGACCTTCAAATATAGGAACATTGAAGTTTATTTGTACCTTGAAGGGGGTGACGCCTCTGATCGAAGAAGATGTGTCACCTATTGGTAGCCGCCGAAGGATTTACGCGAAACTATCCATCATCTCGTTCCTTTGTAGCGTGAGGTATTCGTCAATCAATAGTTTGAAAGGATCTTCTATCCCATCATATTTATTTTCTCCTACCATGAGAGTTAGTTTGGGCGTGCTATAGATTTTGTCCTCAAGAGAAACAAACTCGAGACCCAACTCTTTGTACTCCGACCTCATTGGGGACATGCATTAAGATGACAAGGAGCAGACCGCTCTGATACCACTGATCCAGATTTTATGAGAAAAATGAAATGACTATAGGTTATTAACAGGCGCTTAACAAAAAATAACAGAGATACAGTAAAATTGGTTTTCTATTCAATAAGGAAATAAGCTGAAACTGTAAAATGATGCGGAAAGAAGCTTGCTAGAATGGTGGTGGCTTATCTCTCATTCACAAGAAGATGATTACAATGAGGCTTTGAAGGGATTTTTTAAATAAATAGGAATTCCAAAATCCCTAGACATCCAAAAACCTAATCCTAGGAGATGAAGCGCCAAAAGTCATGTGGGCCCCGTCTGGGTAAGTTAGTACATCAACTTCCCAGGGTGGTAACTTTTGCATACGATTATCATTTTAGGTGTATGATAGCCCGTTGGAAATGTATCGTTGAGGAGATTAATTTTTGGGGCTCAATCATGCCTTTGCATATCATTGAGAATATCGATCTCGAAAAACCTTCATTTAGGCCTTCAAAATGGCCTTGGAAGTTAAAACTGCTAAAAATAGTAAATTGCCAAAATTGTCAGAAAATTGTTTTGAGCCAGTTGGAAAAGGTGGGTGGCCACCAATATCCACCTGGGTCAATTATTGTTTAAATTTCCAATTACTAACTATGGGATTGAAGCCTTGAAGTACTAACCATCATATCACTAGAGGAAATAATGGGAAAACTATAAGAGAGGGTTCATTATGCCAAATGAGCCCAAATTTCCCCTTGTTGGGAATGATAAACTCCCTTCAGATTCCAAGGAGAGGAATCAATTAATGAAGGAAGGAATGGTCATTGAATAATCAACCACCCCCATGAATTGAAGCATCGTCTGACTGAAGAAGGTCAGCTCGAAGTACCGTAGGGTCTGGAAGACTAAGCTGACTTGAGTTTCCTTCCGAAAGAAGGAACATGATAGGTAGAGAACCATCCTGGGAGAAGATATACAGAAAATAGAGACAAAGAGAAGACAAAAAATAGGAAGAGAAGAACATGTGAATATCTAGAGAGAGCAGGAGAGACTGCAGACAATAATGCATGGACAGATGAGAACACACAACCCAGATATTCAGAAGAAAAGAGGAAGGTTGCGACATTGATGTCATTGAAGCATATGATAAACCTCACAGTGATACTATGACAGAGAAAAGTTTTCTCAGAAATGGAATAGCTCCCTAGTGATATCATGGATTTAAACAGGGGTGGCCAAAGTGCTAATAATTAATGCCTCTGAGCCTATGGTTGGGTGGAAAGGAGAACACCCACAGTTGGTTAGTTGGTTGTGAAATGTAATAGATAAGTATCTTTTGAACCCTGTGCAATTGAATTTAAATGTATGACTGAATGTTTGTGTATGTGACTAATGTTTATACTGTCTAATTTATAATGAGAATGCCTAATTGTTCTTCTGTAAGCCATTGCATGCAAACGAGTGTAAGATGATGATTTGGGCCTCTAGGCTGGTTCGAACATACCCTGTCCTGTTTTAGAACTTATATTTCTAGGAATTTGGATGGAGCTTCCTTCAAACCAACAACCTAAGAGACCACAGGGTTGCATCCCAAGATTCATTAGAGGATCCATATGACCAAGGTATGGAAACCTTGCACTAGCCAAAATGAGCTAAGCCTTTCTAGCTTCAAAACTCTAGGAGTTCGGAGCTCCGGGGTGTTGCAACCTTAACCAAATCTTGGCCAAGAGGTACGATTGTAGCCTTTGGGGATTACCAAATCTCCATATAACCAAGGCCTAATACCCTATATTAAAATTTGAGGGAGTTAAGTGTTAGGGACACCGAGAGTCCAAATCCCCAGGGAATTAAGTATTGCAAAGACCAAATAGCACTGAAGATGACCTATCAAGCCGGTGGCTTGAAGGTGGAATAACAGTTGGTGATCATTTACTCGTTACTATGGGATTTTTCCCCACATTAAACCCCTATCCACTTACTGGTCACAAAGTGACACGGGCCGTAGATCTAAGGACAGTTAGGAATTTCCTTGACCTTTATATCTACGTCGAGGTGAGTCCAATGTTGACTACTTTGAGAGGAAAAAGGTGTTGCACCTCCAAATATTCTAAATGTAGAATTTACGATGTAACCTGGACTGTTAATCTTCATATCCTTCAATATCCTCCTCAACCTTCGATCTGGAGATTCTTTTGAGAACCCCTCTTAGCCTTCCATTGATTTGGATATGTCTCCATGGATCAAGTATATTCGAGAGGTTTTGAACTGATGGTGAATGTGCACTTCGCTGGAGCGTCGAAGGCCTGATTCCATCCCAACTTCCCATCATTAAGGACATGAGTCTCTATATCATGTATTCAAGGGACTTACCACTCCAGGAGGAAGCTGGAAACTACATGCCAAAACTCCCAAATGATGGAGTCACAAATTAATAAGATCCATCAATATGGAGGAGCTTCAGGGCCCCTCCTGACCATTGTATCTACCCATGGTCAATCGACTTTGACCTACTCTGGGAGTAAGGAGAGGATTACACCATCAAACCCTCGACTTCAAAGTTGTGAAGCGAGGAAGGACATAGATCCCGAGGTCTACAGGGATGCATCTTGAAAATGAGATTGAAGGGTTTGGAAGGTTGTCAGCCTGAGGTGACATGGCGTGTTGACATCACCTAGGGTAATGTGGACCCATGATTAACATGCCACATGTCACCAGGATATGGAAATTTTTTAGACCTCTTATGCCTATTAGAGGATGACATGTATCACCCTTAATGATGACACATGTCACCTCTATCCCTTGTTGTGTGTCAGCCTCTGGGTCGTGCCCACCTGGCCAACGTGTTTGGTGATGCGATCAGGACTCTGAGAGTTCAGGACTTCGAGAGTTTGGAGGATTTGGGGTGTATTATTGTACAGGTATGTTCAACATAGAACGATGAACATCAAACAATGACATTCAATGTAGAACCCTGAATGCCGAATGCTGAAGTTCAAAGCCAAATGTTGAACACCGAATTTCAATATAGAATGCCAAACATTGAACGTTGATTGATGAATGGTAGAGTCCACGTGGACAAATTTCAGGACTTTAGGGAGTATGCGTGCATTAAGGAAAAAGGGACATTCAACACTGAATGCCGACCGCCATGTTGTTCACCAAAAAATAATGCCCGAGAAACTTTAGGAAGACACATCTTACAAACCAGAGGTTGGATTAGAGATGGTAACGGTCGTTAGAAATCTACGAGCGAGTAGAAGAGGATGAAGACCTAGGAGAGGTGATTTGAGATTTTTAGAGTGAGAAACATTTTGATGCCCCACCCCTACAAAGTGTATTTAGGGGTCGGGTGTGTTACAAGTTGGTATCAGAGCATGGAAACAACACTTGGCCTGCTTGGGCTCATGAAAGAGTCAAGTGATTTTCTTTATTAGAAAACATTAAAGGAGAGGTAACCTTTCCCTACCCTATCTAGCAAAGCATGATTCCAACATAGGCTTGGATGGGCTAGAGACTAGTCATAAGACTAGTACACTAAGGTTAAAACGATCATGTTAAAAGTTAATTATACCTTAGGAAGATGTTTATTATCTGCATTAACTCCTTGATGAGAAGGAATGTAGATTGAAACTATAATTTGGAAATTCCTATTGAATTTCAGCAGAGGAATTATATTGTTCCTTGGACAAAGTGATAACTACTCTTATAGGAATATGGATATGATGATCAACATTAATGGTAATACCTAAATGTGATTGGCAGAGGTGGCATAAATTATGTTACGATGTTGCATGAGCCAGACAAGGGACATGAATTGAGTTGTTATGTTATAGTGAAACATTGTCTATCTGTTGGGGAAGTATATCTATTGGGGAAGACATAGTCTCTTTCAATCAAGATAGATGATTATATGAGGATTAGGATCCTCATGAAGAATTCCTTCATGGTTAAGGAAAACTAGTAAGGACTGGTAGGATCCTTAGTAGTTATAATTATTTCATTATTAAAAGACTAAAACCTTAGTATATAACTCATCATGACCAGAGGACTGATGAAAATATGTAGGGTCATCTTAATTGACCTATAATGGTTGAAAACGACAACATGGATAATCTATTTAAGAATATAAAGAGAATTCCTCTGGGACTGTTTCTCATGCCCATAAAGGGAAAATCAAAATGGGTATATGATCCAGATTATGAGCTCATCATTGTACAAAATGTGTATTGGCGTGAGTACTTTCTATGCATGAAAATGAAAGATGAGAACATGTTCTGTTTCATATGATAATGGTTTCACGAATGTAACATGAAAATAGACTCAATTAAACCTATGGTTGGTTGTAGTGTAAGACCTGTTGTTGGTTGCATTGATCCATAATGGCTTGATGGAAGCAGGGGAGTAACAACATGAATGAAACATAGATATATGAATGAGGTAAAAGGTGTAGGATATGCACCTACATATATATAAATATGTGTATACATACTTAAAAAAATAATATTACTGCAAGCTCTCAAATGAGAGGGAAGATCAATGTTGAGTGTCACTATAAGTCTTGTCATAAGGATGGAATAAATATCCTTGGGAGGAGTATTTGGAAGTATGATATGTCCATGTGCATGTATGACATGGTAAGGGTGCAAGAAATGAACTTGCATGATGTATGTTTGGGCTAGGTGTGTATAGGCTTGATTGCATGGATTTAATGCATTGTGAAGCTTCTTGATATGAAGCCTGATAATAATACCAACTAGGTACGAATGATATTAAATGTGAAAGTGATGCACATGTATGATATAAGAATATATGTATACTAAAGGAACAATATGGCTTCCTTTATGATTGATAAGTAAGAAAAGAATTTCACTTGCCAAGATTAAGTGAATGCCATGGATACATGGTTGACTCCGTTCTAAAGAGTCATGAAAGTTATGTTTTGGATGATAGCTTAAGGGGAATGTGCTCCATTCCCTTAGGAAAGGCTAGCATAAATAGATGAAAGAGTGCATGATAAAGGATGCTTTGTTTTCATGATAAGAGGCAAACGATTATGCTTATGAGAATGAATGAGAACAATCATGAGTTGAATGATTTTAAAGTAGAGATGTATGTGGGTTGTGAAATATACCTATGGAAGCTACACACAGGCTTATGATTATGCATATGGTTAAGTACATCACAGATGTAAGTTAACAAAACCAGAATATGTGTGGATACACAATTTGGATGCATGACAAAGATGCATGTTTATATTCCTTATGGAATATTTGGTAAGAAGATGAAGCTAACTCAATGTTGAGGCCATCACAGATAGTGATGGATATGTAGTAAGGAAGTTTCATACTGAAGGAGTTCCTTGTGGAGGAACTATGTGAAGACTCTTCCAGGAGAACATAGTCACCACCTTAATGACTATTGAGAATTGAGCAGTGGACTGCAAACACACACACACACACAGNAAAAAAAAAAAAAAAAACATATATATAAGAATCATGGTTTACATTGTGAAAACATCATGTACTGAATAGAATACTAATAAATGAATATTGACCATTCTCATAACCGAATGGTAATGTACAACATCCACACGTTCATAATCCATTAGGGACATTTTTTTTATATTAAAGCATGTTGTTGTATTAAAAAGGGTTAGGGTGAGACCTAACCAAGGCTGCTCAAGGAAAAGAGAAGGAAGATCCCAACATGGAGTAAATTGAAAAATCAAAGAAAAGGAAAAAGGAGGAACACTTTTTCCACCCTAAGAACTTTGAATTTATTACAAAGTTGTAGGTATTAGACGAGAAGCTATCAGAACAAGTACAAATGGAAAAAGAGTGAATGAATAAATGAGTATGTTTGATTGAATAGGATTGGTTGAAGCCATGTTAATAAAAGGAAGCAAGGCCTTAGAAATAACTCAACTAGGTTGAAAAGTCCCAAGCTATGTAGAAAGAGTTGGAAGAAGGGGAGAGCCCTCAATTCTTTTCTTGTTGTGTATTATGTTTTTCTTTGGGATCAGAAAGATGGTACACTGATGAAAGTAAATTTTTTGACACCATAGTGATGATGGTTTTATTACTGTAGAAAGAATTGAGAATTTTTTGTGTTTCACTCATGGAAGCATTAAAGATAATGCAATGGAGTGCATGAATCTAAGATAAGACATATCTCAAAAATGTTTCATTGATTTGAAGGCTATGATACAATCATTTTTATCTACTGTTGAAATATTGTAAATATATTCTGCGATCAAACTTAGAAAATCAAGACTATGTTCCCAATCTAAACTATCTGTCAAATATTACTATGTAGGAATTATTATATCTGGAATCATGTGGTTTAAAAAAAAAATAGATGAAGGGATAAGATCGACGACCTGTATTTATTGTAGATATTGTATATGAACATGGTTTAATGTCGAGTCATGTACCCATAAATTAAATTCAATATGGTTTTGTTTTGAGTTTGGGATCTGATCATAGATCAGACGACCTGTATTCATTGTGGAGATTGAACTCTCTGATAAAGAGAGAGTGCATTGGGGTTCCACAATCACTGTGAATCGTTGATTTGTGAATGATCGATGGGTAAAGTTGCAAGGAACACATGCGTTAATGTTGTGTAAACGCGTACAATGATTGGGTTCTGTAGGTGACTTGCAAGTCTAGTTTTGAATTATATCGACATTTAAGAAGGATCTGGAAGGGATTAACTCCAACTGAGCATCATTGTAACCCTTGAAAGAATTCATGAACTGATATGTCTACATTGACCAATCAAAGAATGATTGGAAGCAAAGGTGCTCATAGTTAGCACATTCCATGGAATGTTTTCGAGGAAATGCATGTTTGCATAAAGGGAAGACAATGGATTTTCCATTGAGGAAGGAGAACCTTATAATATTTTACTTACATTTTGTAGGCGTTAAGGAAAACAAAATCTGGGTGGCCATGAGTGTTGGCACCCTGGTTGCTAATGAAGGAAGAATGCTTGGGTGCATTCAAGAGAAACTTATAGTTTCATAGGTACTGATTTGGGATTGTGATCATCCTATAGATGGAAGCACAGTGTTGCTGCAATAATGAACGAGAATAAATAAGACATATTGTGAAGAGGTTGGTTAATCTCCAACACACCATGGCCGAGTGCTTGTCACCAAGTATGAAAAATTTGAAAATCAATGCAAGGGTGCATTGGGTATGAATGTGACCATGAATATTGGAAAATTGATTAAAGTCATTTGATATTTGAATTTAATTTAGAAATGTAGTATGTTGAAAGGATGTTTACATCAATAATGATATTTTATTTTTCTTTGTACCCTTGAATGGATGAAAATGACCTGGATTGTTAGTATGCATAGTTTTGAAAATATAAAGTGCATGAAGACTAACAATTTGTTTGGATGAGGATTGTTGAAATTGCAAGAAGAAAAGGGGCTTGGATATGGAAGTATTGTAAGCCCATAAGGAAGACCAATTCCATGCTAATACAAACTGTTATGGGAAGAAAATTCCCATGTTTGTGGATCTGGTCCATGTATGGAACAAATATGAAAATAAATATGGAATTGAAAAATCTATGGGTGATAGATTTGCGAGAAAATTATGAATTTGAAAGATGATAAGTTCTCATAATTGTTGTATACCTGTGATATATGTGAGATGAAAACTATATGTCTAGGGAGGATAGATGAAGGCTGTCAAGATGGAAATCATGAAAGAGGCTATTGGTTCGGACAGGAGAACTCAGTGGTAATCCATGATCACCTTAGAACATGTTGTGTTGTGATAACACAAGCCAGAGGGACACCTCGATAGAGAAAGTCTAAGGGACACCTAGACTATAAGGCTAAATGAAGTTCTTAAAACTATTCTTGTGTGACAAATACTTGGCAAGGCAAGATGGATCACTTGAGGAACTGTATAGAAGAGAAGCAGATGCATGAGCCTGGGCCTGGAGGGTGAGTGACCACAAGGAAGAAGGGAATTTCACAATTATCATACACTATTGATCAGGATTGTTGACGATTAAAATCACAACAAGGATTCACTCGCAAAGTATTGCTTAAGACTAATAATTATAATCTAATGAGATATATAATACTAGTAGGTGGGAACCCCTTATAGATTGGGAAATCATATCTAGTTCTTATTTCATGTTTATGCAACTATTTGAAACCGCTTACATGGTTCTACATCATTGATGAGATCTGGGTTTTATTGGAAATGAATAAGGCCTGTTATGAGTTGGTTCTAATTGTGACACATGAATGATGGGTAAAGCTTGTTATGTTTTGTTCCAAGATCTAATTTCATGTTACAATGGCCTATGTTACCCATTACTACCATTTCTATATGTTCCTGGATTCATTGCTTTGACACCTTCACAATAGACATGTTAGTAACATAAGAGCAGTTGAAAAGAGGCAAAAACAATATAAACAAAATGCAAAAAGAAAAGATTGAACTATGCTACTATGCTACACTACATGCATTGAAATTAGAATGGTCTTTATTAATCCTAGCTAACAAGTTAATAGCTATGATATTTATTGAGTTATATAGTTGAAATGCATTATTGTATAGTTTGGAATTTGTAAGATGTGACGAGGGTGGCGCTCTTGGCAATTAGTGGATGTTGGTTTCTATGCATGGTTGATTGAATTAATTAATGGATTAGTGGGCTGGCGTGTGCTAAGGAATTAAATGATTTGAGGGTGGAGGTGACGTGCATTTATTGTACATCACTCCTACTCCTTCCACTGGCTGCCACCATAGTCAGGATATTGTTCAACTGTGTTTTGTTGTGGTTAGGTTCCGACTTTCAAGCCCATGAAGAACCGCTCGGCCAACTCGTGTTTTAAGGTGATTTTGGTTACAGGTATGGTTTTTCGACATCCATGAATATGCTTTGTTATGAGATATATATTGGCTCATAATGTATGGGTCTGTGCTTTCCTTAAGTATGGCAATTGTGTAAAATTGTGATATTTTATTAGAATGAGTCGTTGATGGTTTTCATTGCAATAATGGTTGAAGTGAAAGTGTTATTGGTCATTCTGAGTGTTAGCATCCATACAGGCTCTCTTTTATCCTTCCTGGTTTTATTTGGAGAGTTTCATTTGACCTAGAGTGGCTGGTTGTCTCCACGCATTCGTATCACCATACCTAGTCTTTTGTTGTTATGGGGTTTACTGGTTTTGAAACACCTTGTGTCATTGCACATTGTTTCACTTGAGTATGGGTTTTTCATGCTATTGATGGCTGCGCAGTGGGTTATATTTATTTTTCTCGGCTCTTTTTTATATCACCATTGTTGGTTAGTTGATTGGGAGAGCCATGAGGGTTATACCCTGCATGTTCTATGTGTGTTACAAGGCCAAAATGGAACCTTACTCCTATGTTTATAGTCTCTACTATCACGATAATTATCACATTGTATTTGAAGTCATTTGTGGAATATCCAGTGTGTACACCATTGGTCTCAGAGGTTCTCACACGATGATGGGAGTTGACTCTAGTTTCCCTATGTTGGTCCACAGAGAAAACCCTCAATTTCTCAAGACTGGGTTTTGATGGAGGGAGTCATTATGGTCTGTTGGGTATACTGTTGGTTGTTATGAGTTGTTGGTGTATGGTCAACAATGATCAATTTATGGTTTGTCTCTGTTGATTTTGTTGACAGTGGTGTTGGTTTTGGTATTTAGCCACTGCATTGGTTATTATGGAAATCAATTTGATAAACTCAACATGGTAATTTGGTTGATTGGAGAATTGGAGTGGATTCACATTCATTGTCTCTTACATTGTAATTATTGAATTTTTAACTCAACATTAGTTTACAATTGATTAATGCACATCGATTCTTTGTGCGTAATGCATCAATATATGTGGGGATCCTACAACATGTTATGTGGAGTTGATAGTTGTTGTGACTGTGTATTGTTAAATTTCCATGGGAGTATTGCAATCGTGATGACTATGGTATGGTCATCCACTGTATATGCTATGAATATTATTGATTGTGCCATCAGAGATGGTCACGGGTTTTAAAATAAATGGTTTTGTTGCAAATTTGGTCAAGTTATGAGATGAGATCAGGCTTACTGTTGCTACATTGTTATATTAATTGATAGCCAAGAATTATGGATGATTGGATTTAGAGTAGTTGGATCTATATAGTCACATAAATACTTTGCATTTTGTCGAATGGTTTGTGTATTCCAAGCATAGTATGAATTAAAATGGTGATTGTTGTCAGTGTGTTTAAGTGGCAAGTTAGTATCTTTGCAATTAAATATTGATGGTTGTATTTGGATCTCCTTATATGTGTTGATGAATATCATGCATCATAGTAGAGACAGACATAGGTTCTGTGACAGTTTAACCCCATTTCAATTTAATTATTAAATGAATTGAAGGACACAATCGAGCATGACTTTTGACTCTGTATTTGATGATTGAAATAATTTGTGAAAAGTGGTTGATTAGTTGACATTGAATAGAGTGAAAATAAGTGAATGTTTATTCATTTGGGGATTGTTTTAAAATATTAATTGGATAACTAAGAAGAACAAAGGTCCTCTACAGGTTGTTGTGGAATGCATACTGTCTTGTTTTGATGACATTGTGTTTAATATTTGATTATGAACAATGAGCACATTAATGCACAAAATTGATTGAATTATACATAGTAATTGATCATTTGATCACAATGACTATTTGGTTGGTGTTGGACCTTTTGCATTTGATATACAATGATTTTATGGATTAATTAATTAATTTTATGAACATTATATGTTCTCTTTCCCTACCAGTATTTCTCTTTTCGATAATTACAACCCCCTCACCTTCCCACATCCATTTTTTCACTCCTTGTTATTAAAATTTAATTACAGTTAAGAGAATTCTATATTGGAATAGTCTGAAATCACATTTTATTTTGATCGGAACACAATTTTATATTCTTTGGTTTACATTACAATTGATTGTTTGTTGTCTTTGAGAAGTAACCATGACTCTTTTCCTTGTCATTTTATATTTTTTCACTCAATACAAAACCCTTGCATATCCTAGAACCTTTGTTCACCCCCTGTTGATCGACAACAATTAAACAATTTGTATGGATTGGATTGCATGGGTCTGATATGTTGTTGAGCTGAAATATATTTCATATTTTTAAGGAGTTGTCATGTATGGTTGTTAAAGGCACTATTTTCTAATCAATCATGCATGTAGGAACGAGCTTCTTCAGTTGAGGTAGCCATGGAAGAGGAAACCGAGGGAAAGGTAATTGGAACAGAGGCCTAAGAAGGCCAAGATTCTCCATACACTTTGAAACTGATTCACAAGAGTTAGGTCAGTTGTTTTAGGCCATATTTTTCAATTGGATTGGGAAAGGAGTGGTCCAACCTAGGTCTGGAAGGACTCCCTTCCAATCTCCACAAGCCTCTGGTATTCCCTTGCCCCCTCATGTCTAATTGCAACCTGAGGTTCCAAAAAATGATGGATGGAAAGAGATAGTCCACCCGACAGTCTCCCAACATCATGGTTGGCCCAATTTGTCCTTACCTGGTCCCCCACCTATCAACTAGATTGTACAAGATACACCTTTCCACTCACCTATTCAATCCTCTCATGCTAGAAAAGGTTGAAAAATGAGGCCCACCATGCCCTTGAAAAAAGAAAATCCGTTGCTTCCCCTTCCTCACCCTCCGATGGCTATGATAAATCCATGTCTTCCCAGATGCATTTGAGGGACAATTTTTCTCATGTGATCAACGAGATTAGGCCTAAAGGCTCAACGTAGCCAAAGGAAAATTTAGAAGAATCAAAGGGTGACAAAAGAAATCAAGGAAATATTGCATCTTGATGCAGGAGCATCGTACAAGGCCAAAAACACACACCTAGCAAAGGAGCAATTGGACGCGCAGATGGAAAAATAAGCACATTTTCATAAGAACCATTTTGAATTTTGAACTTAAAATGCATTAATGTAATAGTTAGGAAGAAGGCATACTTTTCATTTATATCTTGGAGATTGTAAACAGATATGGAGAGGTTACTCCCATCTGTAAAATTTAAAAGAATTTATACATAATTAATGAAAGTAGGTAGGTTTGAATTAAGAGATTAGACAGTTTTAGAGCATAGGAGGGAAAATGGATATAGACACCCTCACCATTGTATCATTGTATTAGGAACATTATCATCATTATGAGAGTTGAAGCAGAGAGATGTAGAGAAGAACCCATGTACAGGAACATTTGAGTTACTATATGAAGTCTTGACTTAGATTTCATGGTGTTATGATGTTTACTGTTTACATATGTTGAATGGTATGCTTACAGTTGGTTTATTCTCTCTGTTTATGCATTTGTTTCCATGCATATGTTGAATGTATGATTTCATGTTGAATATATGAAGTCTGAGAGGGAAAACGAGTTTCAATTATTTCTCATCCTGAGAGAGTTCTTGCAAGGAGTGCAGTGAAACGTCCGCAAGGTATGTGCTGACAAGGGTTCTGAGTTTTATCTCAGAAAGCTCAGGAGGGATACCATTCTTCTCATTTTAGCAGAAGTGCAGGAGAAGCACAGAAGCCATGCAAGGAGTGCACAAGATGTTGGAAGTCTTAGGACTTATCAACTAAGGTTGAAGAGTGAAGGACTGTTGTTGCGAGAGTGCATCGAGTCGAAGAATCAAATACAAAGAAGTATTTGAAATATTGTCGCAAGGGGTGCGTGCATGAGTCCTTTTGAGGCTTGAGTTGTAAGAGAAAGCTCAAGAGGGTTAGCAATTTTGAAGTACTCAAAGGGAGACATGGTCAAAGTCGCCTTGCACAGGTTAATTCCTAGAGTAAGAACACCAGTTTGTTTCACAGAGGTTCTTGAGGAAGAAATCGAGCAGTCAAAATTCTCTAGGGAGAACTTGCAAAGTTGTGAGGACTGTAGAATACATAAGAGTTGCAGGGTGGTTAGAGGTAGGTGAACTCATCACCTTAGGATCCAAAAACAACGTGGACCATTGATCATGTTTTGCATAAGTCGTTGGATCATTTCGCGAACTCAGAGTTCATGAGTTTGGAGGCGGAAGACCAAACTCTTGGAGTCACGAAGTTGCGAGTTGCGAGAAGCAGAGGAAGAGATCTAGACCGTTGTATCCAAGCCGCGGGAGAACCGTCAGATATGAATCTTCGTGGAGTATCACATATTGTGGGTTCAGAGGGAAGACCAAATCCTTTGGTTGTGTGAATTCTTGAATAGCGAGAAGTAGGATACATCGTTGGACGGAACCTTTTCACTATATCGCGTATCGAGGTTTCAGAGATTGGGAGGAATCAATTTCGACTATAGAAGTCACGAATTGCCGAGGGCCAATATTTCGGGCATACACGTGGCACGTATATCAAGTGGGGACCGTGTGGTTGATAGGTGGACACTCATCGCTTGAGAAGGAGTCAACACCCTGTTGACTTTTTGTGCTTTGGGTTCATGTAAGAAAGGAGCACAAAGGCTCAACAACTCAAGTCACAAAGTTGCGAGTTCCGAGAAGGGGTTTCATAAAAGAAGGGCTTGAAGGTTCAACTCTTCAACTCGCAAATTCGTGAGTTGCGAGTGAGGCTAGCGCTTAGCCCTAGCTGGCAGTTACGCGTAGAGGGCGCTAACGAAGAGGAGCCATATCCCATCGTATCTTGGGTATCGAAGTTTGGTGAAGAAAAGTCGGGAGTCTTCAACCCGCGAAGACATGAGTTGCAAAAAACATTTGTGTAGAGACCAGGCCATGGTTGTATGGAAGTGTAAGGCTCACTCCTGGTGTTAAGTTGCTCATGGTGAGTTTTCACAAGGACCTGTGGATCGGATTTGTTAAAGGTTTCAGCAGGGAGCCAAAGAAGCCACTTCGGCTTAAAGAGAATTTAGAACGATCCTGCACGGATCTCGGCAGGAGGGTCGGGGTTTGCACCACATCTCAGAGTGGAAAATATGGTTTTTGAGTTTTATTTTATTTATTGTTGATGACAATTTACTTTAGAAGTTTTGGACAACATGTTTTATTTGGATATATGAGTAATATATTTTTTGAAAATATTTTCAAATATCAATGAGATAAATTGTCAAATGTGAATGTGATGATGGGAGTCACAAGGAGGGGTATTTTTCTTAATTAACTTGTTATGTTATGATTGTTAAGAGATAAAGGGAGTCACAAGGGGTCCCACCTACTAGTTATTATTTATTTAAAACCCTTATTATGATTTATTACTTTCCCCCCTTAACTAAAAAGTTGTTTGATTTTTTAACTAACTTAACTAATGATGTAGTTTAACTACTTCAACCAATTTTAATTTTCTTAAAGGAAAAAGGAAAGGGAGGAACAAGAGGAGGATAGAAGGAGAAGCATACTAAGGTCTGATCTTTGAGTTTATGTTGAGATAGTTCACTTTTCATTCATTCCTTAATTGATCACAAGCCTAATTATTTTTTATGATAACAGGGTCTTATTGTAAACAACAAGATTCAGGGCTGAATTATATCATTCATACACTTTTTTTTCCAGAGGTGTTGATCTATCTTTGATAGTCTGTCTAGACTTGTCTGTTTGTGAATTAGTTTACATGAATGACAAAGGCTATTGTGCGGGGTCGAGTGGTCAACAATCTGTGGCAAGCTGATCCAACTTGTAGAGTTCAGTTTTTTTATTTTCTGTTAGAGGTCCTTTTGTATGTTCCATCATGGATGTCTAAGTTTGACTTTCGTCCCAAATTTCTTCATGGAATTTTTTACAGAGAGTGACTCTTTGGTGAATTGAAATGAAATAAAAGATTTTTGTATGTCTCATCTGTCTTGATTATCACTTTGGTGTCTTTGCTTCTATCTCTATATTTCTTTCAGCAACTGTTATATTTAGAAAATCATAAAAAAAATGAATTTTCCACCAAGCGTTTACTTATAAAAAGACTAGCCTAAGAACTTTTAATCAATACTTGTGAGTTAGGATATTAATTTTGATGGCTATAAACATAAGGTGATATTCCCGTATATTTTTCTTTAGCCAAGAAGAATCAGAAAATGCTGGAGTAAGATCATTTCATATCTTTTCCTCAACATTTATTTGGCGACCATACTGGGGAGATCTTCGATATCTCTCTGGTTAATTTTTATATTCAATTTTCATCGATACATCTATTTTTCTGATATTGATTCCTTGACTGTTTTATTTCTTAATGATTGTTCTTGTTACAAGGAAGCCTAATATTGAGCCTGATATTCAAGATCAAACCAACATTGCTTTGAACCTATTTAACACCATTTTAGACACTGCCAATACCCATGTTGATCTTAACCATTCATGGAAAACAATTGAGCGAGATATTAGTTCCTAAGAATTTTGGGAAGCTAGATGTAGACAACCTAGAAATCAACAGTAACCTTCTTGTTTCTTCAGTTTTGGCCTTTCTTTCATTTCCTTAGACTTTCTTGTTTCTAGAAGAAGAAGAGGCTTATCACTTGAAATTAATCCTATTGTTGAAATTGGAAGAAGAAACATTGTGTTATCTACCCAACAAAGTGCTATTAGGAGAACATTGTCAGATTCGTCCAGTTTGTCTTTATTTCCCTCATTTATCATCCACAAGATGGAATCTAGTGGTGGATTTGGTGGGACTGGAAGTGCCTCCTCTTCTCAGTATTCATCTTCATCAGTGATTGGTAGCTTATATAGCCACCATATCCCTGTCCAATATACCACAAATCCCACCAAATTCATTAAAAAGTATGGGATTTTTTAGTTTGAGGAAGACGCCACAACCACACCATGGCATGTGTCCTCTCCTCTTAACCTAGCACCTTCTACTCGTCCACTTCCTAAATTCAAAGAAAATCTTCCTAGGTTTTTAGGAAATAACATTGTCACTACAAACAAACACCTGGTGGCATTTTCTAATGCTTGTCATAACATAGGGGCCAATGACAATGATACTTGCATGTGCTTATTGGTCAATTCTATGGAAGGAAAGGTTGTGGCTGATTTCTTTGAATTCCCTCCTAAGATTATGTCTACATGGGAGGATTTAATCTATTGGTTCAGATCCACTTATGGGGAGTCTAAAATCCCAGCTGATAAGTTACAAGAATACAATAGCATCACTTATAAGGATGGTGAGACCATCAAGTCCTTCAACTTGCATTTCACCAAGTTATACAATCAAATCCCTGAACTCATTCGACCTTAGAACCAAACCTCTTTCATACATTACTACAATGCATTACCTTCCCCCTACTGTCATCAGATTCAAGAAAATGCCATTGATAATCGCAGTTCCTCTCCTCATATTTGTTCAGAGTATGAAGAACAACTTGAAAGAACAAGTCTTCCCCCAGGGATAATCAGTTAAATAGACAAACATGTCCGCCCTCTTACATCTGGTACAAGACATGAATAATCGTATGATATATTTTGGGTGAAAGGGAACTTTCTCCCCTCTGACTCTTGGAGCTTCATCCTCTTCTACACCCCCCTTTAGAAATCCAATTGAAAATAATTTTCAGCCTAAAGCTATATTGCCTTGAAGTTGGTGTAACGTTTGTGAAGAACACCATGAGGAAGCCACATGTGAGTTAAGGAAGAGTTCCATATATAAGATATTTGGTAAAAGACCAGAAACTACCATTGTTGTCCTAGATTTCGTAGAGGCAGAAGATGTCATGATCATCAATACTAGGAACAAAGCCTATTCTCCCAAGGGAAAAATTGATCCTCCCCACAATTCTTCTAGCCCAAGCTCATCCTCACCCATTTCTACTGTGTTGGTTCCTAAGGTTTTTGACAGCCAAGGAACAACTTCCCCTCTCCCCTCTTCCAAGTACAATATCTTCAATCAGTTGGCCAACATCAAAGAAAATGCAACCCTTCTCAACATGGTTGTTTTCCCTGAGCAGCAGATGCATCTGAAACAATTCATGGAAGGAAAAGCTTATGTTCTAGCCAATATTTTTGAAGAGGTAAACAAAGAGGATTCATTTGTGAATAAAGTAGGTGTACATAACTTTATATACCTTGTAAAAAATCCCCCTTTTTACATTTATAGAAAGATTATGGATAAGATTCCTATTGTTGCTTCATTGATGGCAGTTTGGGTCCAAGTGTGATGTCGAAGAATATTATGGAAGAGTTAGGATTGTCTTGTACAAATGAAAATGCTAGAAGCATGCTCTCCTATAATAGTCTACAACAAATGACCATAGGCGAGATTAAATATGTGACCTTAGTTTTGTGCGCTCATCCTGAAATAAGGACAACCCTTAGTATTCAAGTAATCGATATTCCTGTAAGAAATTACTCAATTATCTTGGGAAGAGATTGGCAATACTTAACAGGTGGATACCTCTCACTCGATGGAACACATTTATCCATTCGTCAGAATGGTAATAACATTATAGTCCTTAGAGAGGGAATGATTTCACCCTACATAGAGAGTGTTCCACAACCTAATGTAAACTATATTGAAGAGGACATAGGAGTGTACTCCATCCTTGTTGAGGAGGATAATATTCATTTGGAACAAATCTATTTAGGTGATGATATGTGTCACATGCACTTTGATGTATCATGCTCTAATGAAAGAAATGGGGTTGGGATTATCTTGGTTTCCCCTGTAGAGAAAATTCATAATTTGTCTTAGAGGTTGGATTTTTCTTGTAGAAACAATGCCACTTAATTCAAAGCTTTATTATTAGGCATTTAAAATGCCTATAATCTTGGTTGTTGTCACCTTTGAGTTTTGGGAGATTCTGATCTTGTTGTGAACCTAGTACATAAGATATACTCTCCTAGAAACAAGTTGATGAAACGATACATCCAAACTGTTTGGGTGCTTATCTCAAACCTATTATTTTTCAACATCACTCATGTTAAGAAGGAGTTGAATTCAATGGATGATCGGTTAGATGTATTTGCAACTTCTCCTAATTAGCAACCTTTGCTTCATAGGACTGATTGTTATTTTCAATCCATATATCGCCCACATATCCTTGACAATGTAGAATCTTGGCAAGCCCTCCCTGACAATGAGATCATTTTTTATTTCATTCAAGATGAACCTCTTAAACCCAAGGAAATTATATCCATATAAGACAACAAGATTCCTAAGGTCCCGACTACTCTAGAGAGTTTGTTTTCATAGAGTGATGTAGGAAATAAAGAGAAACAGATAAAAGAGGAGTCGAGAAGGAAGGTGGGTGAAACCATCTCCTTGAATATTGGGGCACTCTAACCTTCAAGGAATGTTAAAGTAAGTACCCAATGTTCTGATAAATAAGAAACAAAGTTCGCCAAGCTACTTGGTGAATTTCAAGATGTTTTTGCTTGGTCTTATAAGGATCTTCATGGTTTTTATCCTGGTCTTATAAATCATGCTATCTCCATCAAGGAAATCATGAAACCAGCTAGGAAAAAACAAAGACCTATTAACTCTACATTTAAAGAAACTTTTCAAAGGGAGTTGGAAAATTTCTTAAGGGTTGGGATTATTTTTCCAGTCCACTCTAAATGGGTTTCCGATTGGGGACTTTTTTCGAGGGCTATTGGTCATATTAGAACCTGCATTAATTTTTGCACTTCCAGCCAGGCTATTATGAGAAATCATTTTCCTCCCCTCAATATGGAAATGATTTTGTAGCAGGTTGTAAGGTCACAGATGAGGCCCGCCCTTGACAATTTTTTGGGTTACAGTAAAATAAAGGAAAAGGGGGCAGATGTTCACAAAACCACTCTTATCACTAATTGGGGTACCATGACTTATAAATTCCCGTTTTCTGGCTTACCTGATGCAAGTACCTCTTTTAAAGGACCTATACATACAACTCCTGATGAATTGATCGGTATCCATATCTACCTTGATGACCTAATTGTGTACATCAAAGGGCTAATAATTACCTCAGAGTTCCAAGTGTTATTTCTGTGTCCTGTCAAAATTGATTTTTTCCTGGATACTAACTTTTACATTCTATAGGATTTACGAGAGTAATTGGTTTCCTACAGCACCAACGATTCTCGTTTGAAGCACTACGAGGGACCAACATGAAAAGTTCTAATGATGTTTGGATTTTTTGTATACTAGTAGCTTAGCTCTGATTTCATTTTTTCTCTTCTCATTTCTGCTTTACGGTAGTTTGAGTTATGCTTTCTGTGTTAAAAATTTTCTTGCTGCTTTTTCATTTCTGTCTTTTTATGGCTGTTATTTTAATTTTTGCAATTTTACCTCTGTCATGATTTTGTTTCCTACCATCTTTTAGTTAATTCAGTCAAAATAAGATGTTGGATCATTTCTTCCACAGTGGCACTTCTGCAAAGAATTGTTATTCAATAACAATCAATCTTATGCAACTATTATGATGTTTTCCCTGAAGGCACCATTGAATTTGTTATCTACATCCACTACTGTCTAAAAGAATTTTTGGGTTATCTCCCTCTTCTACTTTCCTTTTCTTCATCCATTTGAGAATTTAAGAGAGCAATTTCATAAAATTTATCCTTTAATTTAAGAGTCGATTCCGGTTGAACAATTATGCACATAGTGGTAAAACCCCTCATACTTAACACTTTTCATGAGTTATTCCTGAATTCCCAGTCTTTGTTCCATTAAATATGCTCACTTCCCCCTTTCACATAATCTTCCTGGTTATATATTCTTGACCTATTGTTCTTGGTCTGCGAAACAATGAGTTATGAGTTCTAAATCTGTTGAACAAATTTCCCTGTGGATTCGCCAGTTTGTTGACGATTAAAATCGCAACGAGGATTTCTCCTCCAAAGTATTTCTTAAGACTAATAATTATAAGGTAATGAGATATTTAATAATAGTAGGTGGGACTCCCTTGTACATTGGGATATCAGATCTAGTTCGTATTTCATGTTTATGCTACTGTTCGACACCGCTTACATGGTTCTACATCATTGATGAGATCTAGGTTTTATTGGAAATGAATAAGGCTTGTTATGAGTTGGTTCTAATTGTGACAAGTGAATGATGGGTAAAGCATGTTATTTTTTGTTCCAAGATCTAATTTCATGTTATGATGGCCTATGTTATCCATTGCTACCATTGCTATCTGTTCCCGGATTCATTACTTTGACACCTGCACAATATACATTTTAGTAACATAAGAGCAGTTGAAAAGAGGCAAAAGAAATATAAACAAAACGCAAAAAGAAAATATTGAACTATGCTACTATGCTATACTACATGCATTGAAATTAGAATCGTCATTGTTAATCCTAGCTAACAAGTTAATAGCTATGTGATTTATTGAGTTATATAGTTGACATGCATTATTGTATAGTTTGGAAATGGTAAGATGTGATGAGGGTGGCCATCTTGGAAATTAGTGGATGTTGGTTTCGATGCATGGTTCGATTGAATGAATTAATGGATTAGTGGGCTAGCGTGTAATAAGGAATTAAATAATTTGAGGGTGGAGGGGACGTGCATTTACTGCACGTCACTCCTACTCCTTCCACTGACCACCACTCTAGTCGGGTTATTGTTCAACTGTGTTTTGTTGTGGTTAAGCTCCGACTTTCAAGCAGAGGAATAAATGCTCAACCAACTCACGTTTTAAGGTGATTTCGGTTAGATGTATTCTTTTTCTCCATCCATGAATATGCTCTGGTTATGAGATAGATATTGGCTCAAAATGTATGGGTTTGTGCTTTCCTTAAGTATGGAAACTGTGTAAAATTGTGATATTTTTCTAGAATGAGTCATTGATGGTTTTTATTTAAATAATGGTTGAAGTCACAGTGTTATTGGTCATCCTGAGTGTTAGTATCCATAAAGGATCTCTGTCATCCTTGTTGGTTTTAGTTGGAGGGTTTCATTTGGCCTAGAGTCACTAGTTGTCTCCATGCATTCGTATCACCATACCTAGTCTTTTGCTATTATGGGGTTTACTGGTTCTGAAACATCTTGTGTCATTGTGCATTGTTTCACTTGGGTATGGGTTGTTCATGTTATTGATGGTTGCGCAGTGGGTTATATTTCTTTTTCTCAGCTATGTTTTATCTCAGCTATGTTTTATCTTAGGTGCAGATTGAGTCCTTGGAGCTTCCCCTCCCTTAAATATTGCTTGCAATCTAGGTAAGGATGGACAATCTTTTGTTTTATGATTTTCAGTGCATATTGCACATACAGAAACATTGTCCAAGGGACATTCTCGTAAAGGATGTCTTTTTCTGCATTTTGGGCAAAATATACTGAGGACAGGGTTTTCCTCTTCCTGCTTTTTCTTAATCTTCAAGGTGTCTAGTTGAGAGCCAATTGTTCCTAACAGGTCTGTCTTAAAGTTTTCCAAAAGGTTTCCCAATTCAACTTTAGTAACTCCACCAGATGTAGATGTTTTGGTATTCTTGTTGACCGGTTCTCTCACACTTTTTGCATCTTTCCCTTTACTTCTTGAGTAAGTTCTACAGAGTTCACTAATTGCTTCAAAATTCTTTTGATAAATGTCTCCTGAAGCCATTAAATTGAGGGTATCAATGTATTCCTCCAAAATTCCTTTCAAGAAAAGAGTCTTGATTGCTTCATCCTGGAGATCAATGTATTTAGATTTTTGAAGGGTAAAGGTGAATCTTTCTAGAAAATCCTCAAGGCTTTCTTCATCTTGTTCTTGCAGTTTGAAGATGTCATTTTGAGAATCCTTGGTTCTGCAATAGTCCTGGTACTTTTTCAAAAATTTTACTTTCATATCTTCCCAAGATCTAATGTTGTATTCTCCCAAACTCATGAACCAACGTAATGCAGAATCTTTCAAGGTGGCAGGAAATAATTTTAGTTTGTGTGCGTCCTGGAGGTAGTTATAGCTCCTGCACAGGATGTYGAATTCAAAAAGAAARACATCAGGGTCCTCACTATTTTTCCCATGGAAGGTTGGYAGTGCTKAAAGTGGKATATTTTTCAWGGTGACATTCTGGACCAAGTCCAAAATAGGAAATCCAAAGGTRGTTTCTTRTGGTAACTCATTCTCTGCTTGTTCTTCACCTTCATTTTCAATATGAAGTTCCTCATGTAAGTTTCTCCCTCTATCTCCCATGGTAAAAGGATTACCAAGAATTKTATATACAATCCGATCTTTCTTTGGTGAGGRTGTGAAATCCCACCTTTCTGGATTCTKTTTGTCAGAAGTTTTATCTCCTATTGGTMTTTTTGAGGATCTTATGGCCTTTGATGTCACAAYTGTAGTTGTTATMTGTGAAAYTRYAGAGTTAGGGTTCCTGAGAAGRGYKTGTATTTTCTCTGGATCAACTGTGTCATCYAGGGCTGGATCACYAAGATTTTGARTTTKCTGATGTATGGTGTTTCCTGGTTCTAGGATTTGTTCTACRGTTTCCTCAGCCARAATTTCAGTCTCAGTTTYKATYGCTTTTTGGGTGGAGGTTTMTTCTTCTTTTTGTGKTTTTATATTTTTCCTAAATCTACCGCTAGGATCTCTATTTCTCATGAAGTCATGCTAAATGAAATGAAAGAACCAAGATTGAGTTTCAGAGTACCTGTGATAACTGATATGTCGGTTTTCACCCTTTTTGTTTCCAYAGCTGCTCTTACTATCAACYTGCTAACACACCAAATCAAACTAAGTGCATTCCAAAACTAATCAAGACAATTATCTTMTTACCTTTTAAATAGCTCCCCGRCAACGGCGCCAAAAATGTCASGCTGCTAAATTGAAGATTTTAAATGACMYGAAACACTAAATTGTCAAACCAGGGTTGGTAAACTTCGAGCTGATACACTGTATGTGTAGGTAAGCTAATTCCTATYTAAAGACTATCCTGAAAAGAAAACATAAACTCATTCRGAGAACTTGAATCTTAATKACGATCTTGAAACTTAGCATTCCCTATTTAAGTCATCAACAWAAAACAGTCTTATGTTTAAATGCTGGTGGTTCTATTTCCATTCATAAGTATGATTTCACAAGCCTAATCCGCCACTACTTTTAGTCATCTTTCATCACCATTTCTATTCAAGCCACAACAGAAAGAGTGTTTCCTCAAATGCATTTAACCTGGTTATCAAAATCAATCCAAAGCTGTCTACAGGAAAACAGAGTACTACTCTACCTACTGGTACCGGAAGCTTCCTTTGATTTAACTGCAATCTAACTATTCTAAGTAAGCAGGGTAACTAACTGTTTAACAAAGAAAAGTTCATTCACACTCTAAGTTATGCTCGAATTGAAAATGAGAAGCCAAACAAACCATGGTCATACCCTAAACCCTACAGGCAGCAGTCATGCGTTCGATACCCATCAACATAAAAGATAACAGTATGCTGGAACGATTCAATTGAAGAATAGATAAACACGATTCTGAAATAACTAAATCGATGACACACTATGAGCTGCAGATGTACCATTCATGTAAGCAAATGCTAACACACTGAAACAACTAAATCTATGAACGTTAAGCTACCTCGTATGCAAGTTCTAAAACACTGAAATGAACTAAATCTGAAGCAGAGTAACACAACAAGTTGAACCGGTTTGGCAGGCCTAACCAAACGGCACAAACGCTGGAAGTAATAACCAACACTACTCAATCATGCTACGCAAACATTGCATCAACTTCACATTCCATTAACGCATAAGAGAATACTTAAATCGTATGACAGTCATGTAACATAACATCAGTTTTCGATTTAGAAAAATGTGTCCATAACATAACGTGGTCCAACATAATCCAACCCGTTCTCAGGAGTGATCGCGGGTTTTTATATAAATCCTCTTGTCTATAATAGTCTAAAACAAAGATACATAAAACAAACGGATCCCCGATCCGAAAATAGTCTTGGAATCAAGTTTTAAAACGTACTTCACATCTTCGTGACACGTAGTGTCACGAAGTGTGAACAATGAAGAATCACGACCCAGTTTTATCATTATGCCTTCAAGCACCCTGTGGGCGCTAACTCCATCTGTCATGGGAATCTCTCTGTGTCCCATTCGGTCCATAACACATAGATCTTGAGCGGCTCCAGTGGTATCTCCACGGGTACGAGTTGGTACCTGGTACCGGCATCCTGTTCCAACAATAGAAGTGGTACCTAACCCAAGCGACATTAGTTCCAATATCAATTTAAAGCATAAAAGTGCATAAAAATAGCTTGAAAGGTAAATATACCTTAAATAACCCATTGAATGGTAGGGAGATGTCAATTATGTCAAAACAAGGCCAAAAGGGTGGTACTGGCATATAAATGGAGGTCTGTGGAGTATAATATAGGCAAAAAAGCATGATCAAAACCAGAGACCAACATGCCCCTACACTGAAGTCCTTGCCTGTCCTCAGGCAACAAAAATGAAAAACTGGTAGCCATCAGAGGGTTGCAGCGGCTGCAACCAGCATTTGTAGCCTCTCCTGCTTCTTCAGATTCCTAATTTCTTTCTTGAGGGCTCTGTTGATTATAACATGCTTTCTGGCGATCCTCTGAAGTTGCCTGTTCCTTTTGAAAATATCCTTATTCCTCTGCTTTAACCTTTCAACTTTGGATAAGAGGTGAGTTACCCTGAGCTTCAGGAGTTCATTTTCGGTTTTAATATGTCTATCCAGTACAATGTACTCATGCAACTTCTCCTTCAATCTGCTATTCTTGCTCTCTAGTTTTGCCACCATTGGTTTCAAGGACCGACTGGAGGAAATATCGCAGTGGGTTTCAAATGTTTGGTCTTGGCCTGGCTGTGGTGAAGAACTCGATGCATGCGTGATTTCTTCGGGACTTTGAACAGGGGTGTGAAATTTATCGGAATTATGGTCTGAACTAAATTCGGGAGTGAATGCATCTGGGCTGCGTTCATAAGTATCAACTGGATCAAAATTATGATCTGGGCTGAGTTCATAGTTGTCAATTGGATCTGGATGAGCAGGGCTGAGTGCATAAGTGTCAACTAGATCGGGTTCAGGGGTGAACTCTCTTGGCATCTGAACAGGGGTACCGGTTGGTACTTGAACAGACTTATTCTGCACATTTCCCTTGGGTGTAGTAGCCTGCCGATTTGTTTTACGGTTTTTTCGAATGAGTTGGGACAAAGTCCAAGTCATCTCAGATGGACTTGGGGCCTCTTCATGACCATCTATACTTTCCAATCTCTCTTGTGGGGGGTAACTGGGTACCGAGTTGTCCATTCCCGACAATACGCTTTTACACTTTCTCTTCAGGTTCCTCCTAGGCTTATCAGTTGACTCGGCTAGTTCCTCCACATCAATTATGTTCTCGGTAGCTGGGGGAGAACTCGGGACTTCAATGTTCGCCTCTGTGGGTGTGGTGGCCTTCCTAGTTTCAGTATTGGTTTCTACATTGTCATCAATTGGAGGTTTGGGCTTAGGGTCCCCCACATGGTTTTTAGTCCGGGTTTTGACTTTCTTTTTCTTGGGGTTCGACTTTTTGTGTGGGGAAACAACCTTCACACTCTTATCTTTGGACTGGGCACGGGCGAGGGTTTTTATAGTGAAGAGGTCCCAAGTCTCTTGCTTCTTCGACAGTGCAGAGGTAATCAATATTTTAACTAGGCCAAAGTGAAATAAACTCCCCCGAAACTCACTAGCCCTTTGGACCTGTTCGGCCATCCTTTTTAAACTTTTTAACAAGAAAAAGGGTATGTTCAGCGGAGTACCTGTGAAGTGTAACAGAAGTCGGGCGTGGCAGGGGAATATAATGGTATATAGACCCTCACACGTTAGGTAACGCTGGAGGATGACCAACACTTGAGCCCACTGTGGTTCCAGCCAAGACCGCGACATTCCCTCGGACCATTTTGTTTCCCGGTACTGAGGTTTCAACAGTTGCGCACAGATCTTTTTATCAACCGGTTGTCCCTTCGTCCACCTTTGGCCTGTGGTGGGCAATTGAATTGCCTCTGCAATGAACTCCTATGTGACCTCGAACTCAAGCTCGCCCACCTTGGCGGTTCCACCCTCAAAATGTAGCGCAAACTGGAGTGTGATGGCATTGTTATACCCATCGAACTTTTTTAGAAATGGCTCCCACCCTGCTTGCTTAAAAATATCTCTCGTTGCCCCATATTTCGGGAGGGCTTCCAAGTCGGCGTATGTTTCTGGCTCGTGGCGATTTTCTACCATGGCTCTTCTTGGCATCACAGGGAAAGTCGATCGGTGGCAGCGAAGGTTGGATGAGGGCGATGAAGGGAGAGAATGGGATGAAAGTAACGGTCGGAAAGAAAATTATATGAGAAGATTTGAATTGCCGTGGAGATAGATAGGGTGTCGGAACATGATGAGAGTCGTACGAGGGTGTAGAGTTATCATATCCGAGTCAAATCGGGCTTAGTTCCGGTAGTGGTGCGTTTTTATGATATGAAATGTTATGGAGGTTCAGTTCATTAGGTACTAGTCGTGGAAATGATGGAACGTTATGGAGTAATTAAGGCACCCTTAGTTCAAACTTATTAGTTATGCAAATTAATACAATAAATCAATACGAACTAAACACACCTGAGTTACATTACCTCTACCCATTGTTATGCAAAGCTTG
>ML812778.1:268184-281745 GCA_009831015.1 Picea engelmannii
TAATCTCATCATCTATATTCATGTCTTCTTTTCCATTCTTTAGTCTTGTGATCTCTTCTTCCTTTTCTTATAATTTAGAACTCTCTTATTGTTCTTTGAGCATTCCCTTTAACTTCAAGATGTGCCTTTGACTCCTCCTAAGAGACTTCTTAGTGTTATCCGAAAGATAGTTATAGTGTGTATAAAAATGATCACTCTTATACATGTATAAACCCTCTTCAATTTCCTTTTGAAGTTATAATGGATTTTCTTCTATTCTTTCCATGGGATAACTATCATCAAACTTTACACAAACTGTTTCTAGATTATCTTCTTCACTTGAGAAAAATTCAACATCATCACACTTTGAATTATTGCAATAAAGAGTCTTGGGAGATTCTTTACCTTCAATATCTTTCTTCTTGCCAACACCATCACTTGATTTGTTGCCTTCATTTGAAATGTCTTCAAGATCTTCCTTTGTGCTATCATTACTTGATTATTTATCTTCACTTGAAATGTTTTCAAAATCACATTTAGAAACAATACATTCAAGAGTTTTTTATGATTCTTTACCTTTGATGATCTTGATGGAGTGGCCTTCAATTTCTTCCTTCTCCTTCTTGCTTTGATATGTATCCTCTAGATTTAGCCATAGATCCTTGGCGGAAGTGCATTGTCCCATGCTCTCTTTGATAGGGACTGAGAGTCCACTAAGAATGGTCTTGAGAGCCAATGCATCATTCTTCTTTCCTTTCCTTTGAGATGCAAACTTTGACTTGGTCTTCAACGAAACATATCCACCAATGTTTTCCTTCCAAATAGTTTCTCCCATTGTCTTCAAATATAATCTCATCTCTATTCTCCAAGTGGAATAGTTTTCCTCATCAAGTATTAGAACTTCATCATCCATTTGTGTGTCTATGGATCTCCTTCAAGATTTTTAAGGCTTGTATTGAAGGCCCTCTATGATACCAATTGTTGGACACATCTACCACACTTGACGGGGGGGTGAATGAGTGTGGGGATCTTTTTCCCAAAACTTCCCTCTTACACAAAAAAAAATTAGTTAACATTCAACATTTGCTCATTACTCATTGTTGTCATTTATAATCAGATATATGTGAATACATATCAGCAACATATATCAGCAACATATAATCAACAAATAATCTCCACAAGGAACACACAGAACACAAGATGTATGTACAATTTTTCTTTTTATTATGGACTTCAATCCAGGGGTTTTTTAGCAACAACAGAATAGAGTACAACTCTACAGGAGTACCATCTCTATATGAAATACTCAGCTTACATTCTCATCACCAATTGATATGAGGCAACAATCCTCAATAGATATCAATCTATCAACATAAACAAGTGCATCAACCATGCACCAACCTGTGTGAAACAACCTGTAATCAACTTGTACCATAAACAAGTGCATCCAACCATGTACCAAGTATATATCAATCATGTGTCAAATAATAATCAACAATTACTCAACAATATGTACCAACATCATCAACTATACACCTCATGTATGTGCCAACTCATCAACTGCTTGTCTCAACCATGACTAGTTTTGGATTAGTTAACAACCCCAACTTGAAATAATCATAAATTTGTATCTGTAATGAATAAAGATCTGAAACAAATAAAAAATGTTCTTCATTGTGATTTATGTAATTCCTCCAGGTTTCACTACTTGGAACCTCTCATAAAAGGCGTTATAGAAAAAATGGCATACCTTGTTGAATTCTGGATTATTCTAGAGAGCGACCTTGTAGAGCATGGCCCACACAAAATATTCATTGAATTGATCGGAAACTATTACACCACATACTAAATCCTGTACCCTAACCAAAACAATTTTTCTCACGAAATTTGGATATGGTATGAATAAGTTATGACGTTTGTACCTGAAACACTTGTTTTTGACTAGTTTCAGGACTAGCCACAAGCCCTATTTTCCACGGAGTGTAACTCCAAAAATACAACGACCCACAAGATAAATTTTTTACCACAGATACTTGGGTATTTTTTCTCAAGGGTATATCCATTTCATGGTATAAATCATTATAGAAAAAAAATTATAGAGAAAATGGTGAGATGACTTGTAAATAACATACGTTAGAAAGCACCATCAAAAGAATTTATCCTTCCTTGCATTTCGGCCTTCTTTTCTTCACCTTTCCTCAGAATTTAGGCTTATATATCCTTGGTTACCTTAGAAACATATATATATTCAATATTCTCAAGTGTGATTAAAATGAGAGAGCTTTTCCTCTTATTTATACTCTCCAAGTAGTTTCCTTAAAAACATCTTCTAGGTCACTTGGTCCCACTTTCCTTATTTTAGGGTTAACCCACTTCTAATTTCTCCATTAAATTTATTATTTAAATAATTTATTTTGTATTCACTTTGAATTATATTACACTCATCACTTCAATTTATTATTTACCTTTTAAAAACCCTTAAACCACTTTGACTACTTTGACCTTTTGGGGCTTCTAGATGACATGTGAGGGTCCTCCAACTTCGTAAGTCCATAACTCTCAAACCCTAAGGAGTTATGTGACGTTCCACATACCACCAGAAATGGAATGACATGTAATATCCATATAGAAAAGTGTTGTCTGAAAATATATCATAACTCATACCGTTACCCATCAAACAAACTTGGGTCCATTACCCAAACCTGGGGTCTCCAACTTCTCATGGCCATAACTCTCTAACCGTGAGGAGTTATGTGACTTTCTACATACCATCGGAAAAGGCATGAAAATAAATATACATATAGGATAGTTTCCCTGAAAAATTCAATGTCCTTCATCTAATTATTCCACATACAAGCATGGTTCCTCCAACCATTCTTCTAGGATAACTCAATCGACAAAGCATCTTCCCGTGAGGGCTTTCACCATAAGGGGACCACTTTGGAGTTCATCTATTTGTTCACTTTATAAATCATGATAAGACAATAATGAGAGAATGCATCCTCCAACCATTCTTCTAGGATAACTCAATCCACAAAACATCTTCCCGTGGGGGCTTTCACCATAAGGGGACCACTTTGGAGTTCATCCATTTGTGCACCTTATCAATCATGATAAGACAATAATGAGTCATATATACATTTTTCCAACAATGCATCATATACCAATGAAACCACATCAATCCATGTTCATCATTTATCAATGACAACTCATTGATCCATCATCATCATATCAATGACAACTCATTGATCCATCTTTGTCTATGCATTCTCATCAAGGACAATACATATTATATTGCATCAATCATCAATCAATCAAGACTTTGACATCAATCAATCACTTGACATCAACCAATAAAACCATTAGAATCAATGAAAACATGATCCAACATAAGACATGAATCATAATCTACTCGGCGTTAGTAAAATGTGTGATCAAGGATACACTCTTACGTTTGACTCCCGAAAATGTAAAATCTTAGAAAATAACTCAGGAAGATTGGTTGCAACTGTAGAAGGAAGACTAAACAACGTATACATCCTAGACATGAAGAAGATAGAGAAGACGTAATCAACACAAAAGGATTCTAAGGAAGAAAAAGTCCCAAAGACCAAAAATAACGATGAAGTATTATTGAGTGCCACATGTTCAGGGGGAGCAGCCCTAAAGAAGACAATTACATTTTTCCATTAAACTTAGGGGGAGAAGCCCTACCCTTTTCCATTGATTTCAAAGGGGGAGATAAATTGGAATCATGATGATAGGCGGAGCATGAGTGTTGTCATCAATGACAAAGGGGGAGATTGTTTGAAGATTGGTTGTTGTCATTGATGTCAACCCTAGTCATGGGTTTTGGACCGCAAGATTGATGAAGGTATTTGGACATGAAGGACAATGCACATGCAGATACAACACCCATGGATGGATAGTATACATCATGTTGCTTTTGGTGGTATGTGGCATGTCACGTAGATCCTCATGGTTGAGGAGAAATGAATTTTTGAAGATGACAAAGTGAATTGAAGAAGGAAGTACATGTAGGCCCTGAAGATAATTAAAGAACATAATTACAAAATAAGAAAGTGTCAGGTCAGCCCTAATATTAAAAGGAAGTGAAATAAATGGTATAAATAAATATCATTATACATTCATTTGATACACAAGTCGAATTTCATATGAAATCAGAAGTAAACAAGGTTGGATTTCAAGGGAGGATCAAGTATTTTGGTGATGTGTTCTAAGTATCAACAAGAACAGGGGGAGATACTTTGATGAGATGATCAAATTGTTGCACTGGCTATATGACTTCACCTGACATCATCCAACACATGATCTTTAGAGCCCCAAGGCCCTAGGTAAGTAGATAAGTCATATTGTTTTCCCTGGATTTGCATCTTGATTTATCATGTTAGTTTAGATGCATCTCATTTTAATTTTTCTCTACTTGCATATTGATTTCATGCTTAGTTTATAATTTCTTGAAAAAATGTCAAAATTTTATTTTTCTAGCTTAGATTATGATCATATGAGAACAAGGATGAGTAGGACATCCCGCACTTGAAATCTTGATGTTTCTTTGTAGGCACAGGTCTACCAGGATGTGTTGTGGTTCTCATGCACTCTATGACAAGCACATGTCCCCAAGTAGGAGGCAAATGTTATCCCCATTTTATGGATAACTAAGGAGATTATGTCTTGAGGCCCTCAGGTTGCAGATATGGAGTACTAAGAAACTACATGACCAAAAATAGCCTTTTTCATAGTTGGAAACCCCTCTCACCACCAAAGATAGTCACAAATTTTTAGATGGTATCCACCACACCAGTTAGCTTCCGGAAGGAAGTGGGCCTTGCTCCATGAGGTACAAGTCAGTATTATGGTGAGCATTATTTCGATATTTAAGACAAATGAGTATTTTGTATATTAGATTGCTTTATATTTCATGATATATGCTTGGAAATTATTTTTTTTTACCTTCTTCACTTTGGTCATTGACATTGTGCCCTAATAAGTGGTTTTCCTTGGGGATGAGTTTTCCACTGTGAACCCTACCACTTTCCATCATTGTTCCCCTACATTTTCTTATCTCTTGGGATTTTAAGGTGTATTGACCTAAGAATTCATTGTCCCTCATTCTATGGTAAGAAAGGATTGAAGGCCCAAGGGGGTTGATGTTGGGTTAAAGATAAAAACCTTGTATAAACCTTCCATATGCTTCGCTCAGGGATCACCCAAGAAAGCAGTGAAACTCTTATCTTTGAGAAAAGGGGACCCAAAATATAATAAAGAATACTTAAAAGGTTAGTTGAAGGATAAGAGGTATAATCAAGAGCTGACCTATCACGTCTATGAATATCTAGTGGTATGACATTGCCATCCTCTGGTTACCAAACTAGGGTAATGGCTCTCAGTTGCATGGCTGAGAGAAAGGGGGTCTCATCATGATCCAACCTTATCATTTCCACTAGGTGTTTGTGGGTGACATTGCCATCATCTGGTCACCACGCCATGGAAGTGACCTTCAACCTCTACTTATGCTATATTGAAATAAAATACGAAAAAGAAAAGATAAAATGAAATTGATGGGTCTGGAAAAAGTGCATTCGGGAGGAAGGTACCACACACCCTATACATAGGCACCCATCAATGAGACACTATGATCCCTTGTATGTCATGAGACTTATTCCCATTGAGTCTTGACCCCAACAACTTCATTCATTTTACATGGCTTAGAGAGGGATCTCTTGGAAACTTTCCTTGACATAGGAAAATATCTATCCATTAGGACACTTTGTCAACCCTCCCATATTCAAGCTTGACAAGTCGCATACTGTCTTTGATCATTTAATTGTTTAATATAGTGATATTTGTTGCACATGATTAGATGGCTTATTTCTTCATTGGATTCACTTATCATGATTTTATGACTTGAGATCCTTGGAGGGAGAGCTTATTTGTCTTTGAAGGACCTAGTTGGTGGACAATTTTGGGAGAACAAGCCTAGCTTGGGCTTCCATGGGGCTACAATCCCATAGTTTGTATGCCAACGGCCTACATGCTAGATGAGAAAGATAAAACTTGGAAGGCCTTGATGATGACTTGCATGACATAGCCCATCCCTCACTTTCCAAACGATTTTCCAAGGAGGGGCAAAATGTCCTTTTTTTGAGCTTGACGTCATGTGTGGGGGGTTGGGGCATGGTGGTGAGATGATATGCATTGGCAGTTGCAAGTTTTGAGGTGTTTGAGGTTTTGACCATGAAGGAATACATTTGGATGCTGGACTCATGGATTTCGGAATCCTTACTACCCTCCTACATCACCAAGGACCTTCTCCTAGTGCTAAAACTTCCCCTAAAGGGGTGACCTCCATGTAATTAGGGTTTTATTTGTGCAAAAGTGAAACTTTAAATGAATTGTTTAATATTACTTTGTTAAAGAGGGGAATATTAGGGTTGTTGACCTCTAGTCTTGTGTTTTTCCATTAATTTGTGGACAAGTCACCTTGATGACAATTTGTATAAATAAGAGATCATAAGATGTCATTTTAACATAAATCTCGTTCATTGTGAGAAGTATTGGTATGAAATTTTTTCTATCGTTGGAAAACTTGTCTCTTTTGGATATTTTTTATGGTTATATTTTGATGTTATGGTTGATGGAAGTGATGTGCTATCCTCGAAAGGCTTGTCTCTTTCTATTGTGGTGGATTATCTTGGCATTTTTTCCTTGAATTGGTATGTTTTTTACTCTCATGCTATCATTTTTTTCAAGTCAAGGTCATTTTTCTAGGTGCTAGGTGGGAAGTATAAGGGAATACACCCCCACCATAGTCTTCATCATTGTATTCTTCATGTTATTGGTTGAACAAAGATTTTCTAAGAGAAGTATAAGGGAATACACCCTCTTAGCTTAAACCCTATCTAAAGAAACTTGCCTTGGTAAGTAAAAGGGATTACACTCCCAAGGAGGTATCTTCTCTATATATTTCTTTCCATGACCCCATTAACCCAATAATTAAGAGCACTAGTCATTTATTATTGCATTGGAGAAATAAAATATTGCATTGGGAAACGTGATTTTTGGACATTTTTACTTCTTGCAAAGTGGATTGTATTCCTTGTGCTTTGGCCACCTCACAACCACTAAGGTGTCCCCATCAAGGAGATACTTCTTGTTTCTGTTATAAAATTACATATTTAGCCATTAGGGCTGCAAAAACCCTAACTCATTTTCTTGAGTAACTCTCTTATCAACCATTGGATTTTGCTCAAACATTGCACACTTATTCTTCTCAGCCTAGAGAAATTTTTGGAAACGTTTGAGGGGATTTCAATGCATGATTTTATTTTTGTAATAAATTCAATGTTACATCCATAAGGCTGATAAAATTTGTTGCAGACAAGTGTTTACAACAACCTTATCGTTTTATGCTAGAATATTGGTTTTTCATCTTGAGTTTAGCTCGTCATTAACTAGTCTTTCTCTTGTATCTTCTACTTGATCTATAGCATTTATTGAGAAGATCATAGTACCATTTTATTTTTGATATATATTGTTATCTATTTCTTCAAATTAGGGACATCAAGATTAACTTGTTTATCCAACTAACATACATCATTGCAAAGTGGTTTTTCTTGTGTCTCGGGTGGGTATTTCACCATTTATAGGTTACTCAACATACTTGGAAATGCTTGGACCTTCCCAAGAATTCATTCCACACATTTCACTCCACTTAGAATTTACCTCTAGGGGATTCACTTCCATCTCTATCCATATCCATCGCATTCCCCTTAGGGTCACCGAGATCGCGTCCCTAGAGTTACATAGTCATCATTAAAGTGAGAGACCTACATCGAGGTGAGATTGGGTGTAGGATTCCTAAGTTGTAGCACTTTCCTTGTAGTTGGGTAGGGATTTTCCCAACCTACATATTGCACTATAACACACTTTAGGGTCTAGACTCTACCTCTTTTATTTCACCTACATCAATCTTCAATTTTAATGCATTTGAGACTCCATATTCCTTAGAAGACAACAAAACCGATCTAAGAGTGTTATTGTGGTGAAATTAGTTGTTAAAATCAATTTCCTCAATCTATCAAGCATTCTACCATCTTTACTAACCATAAATTTAGAAAAGTTTGAGGATTTCTTGATGTTGTTATAAACGTTTGCTATAGTTTTTTAGGTTTTTTCTAGGAAAAGTGACGTGATTTGTACATTAAATTATTTTTAAGCTTTAGTTTTTGTTGAAGATTTATTCCAATAAAGATTATTTTTACTGGAAGAGATGATGGCCCTAATATTGATTAATTTCTACAATATCACAAGTCATTATGGAAAGAGAAGTGGAAATCTTTTCCAGTATGGGGTTTCAAAGATGATGATGTCATATGGTGGAAATCATTTGACTATTATGAGAGGATTTGATTTTATGAGGAACCACTTGAAAGAATAATTTTATACAAGTGGTCTCATGCAAAGTGTAAGGATAAATACATCAAAAAGGGTTTATTTTCATGTGGAGAATTTATATTATAGGTTCATGGTTGTATTGATAAAGAAAATGTAATTGTTTCTATTAACCCTAGTTGCCAACAAAATTTTATCAATCTTTAGTTGGTTAATAGATTACAAGTTCCTACAAAGAATATCCAAAGCACAGAAGTTGAGAGTGAAAATGTTTAATTTTTTAAATATTTGAACATTACCATGGAAAAATATGTGTTGCATTCATATTTATATGCTATGGATATGGATGTGTAACACACCTGACCCATAAATAACCTTTCTAGGGGTGGGGCATCAAAATTTTTCTCATTCTAATCATCTCACATCACCTCTCTGAGGTATTCATCCTCTTCTAGTCACCTATAGATTTCTGATGATTGTTACCAACTCTAATACGGCCTCTGGTTTGTAGGATGTCGCCTACTTAAGTCGTTCGGGTGTTATCAGTTGGGGACCACATGGTGGTTGACGTTCACTGTTGAATGCCTCTTTTCCCTTAATGCATGCATACTCCCTGAAGTCCCTAAATTTCTCCACGTGGCCTCAGCCAGTTGGTGATCGACATTCAGTGTTTGGAGTTCTACATTGAACGTCGACATTCGACGTTCGACATTCTATGTCAAAGGTCATCATTCAACATTCACCGTTGAACATTGACATTCCGCATTGGGGGTTATATGTTGAATGTCCCTATATTATACTACACCCAAAATCCTCTGAACTCTCAAAGTCCCAGACTCCTGGAGTCTCAGTCGCATCACCAACCATGTAGCTTAGGCGAGAACGAATGATAGGATGACATGTGGTGAGGGTCATAGATGACACATGTCCTCATTAGGGGTGACATGTATCATGCTCTAATAAGAATAATAGGTCTACAAACCGTCCATATCCTAGTGACACATGGCACGTTAATCATGGGTCCACATCACCCTGGGTGACATCAACAATCCACATCACCTCGGGCTGACAACCTTCCAAACCCTTCGATCTCATGGTCAAGATGTGTCCACATAGACCTCGGGATATACATCCTCTATTGCTTCGCAACTTCGACGTTTGGGGGTTTCATGGTGTAACCCTCCCCTTAGTCCTAGAGTAGGTCGAAGCTAAATTGGCCATGAGGTAGATCCAACGGTGACAAGGGGTCCCGAAGCTCCTCCAAATTGATGGCTCTCATTAATTTGTGACTACAACATTTGAGAGTTTTGTCATGTAGTTTCCAGCTTCCTATCGGAGTTATAAGTCCCCGGACTATAGGATCTAGAGACTCATGTCCTTAACGATGGACGATTGGGATGCACTCCAGCCTTTGGCTCTTGAGTGAAGTGCACATTCTCCATCAGGTCAAAACCTCCCGAATATACTCAATCCATGGACATGTATCCTAGTTGATGGACGGTTAAGAGGGGTTCTCAATGGAGTCCCCAAATCGACCACTAAGGAGGATCTTGAAGGATTCAAAGATCGATGGTCCACATTACTTCATAAATTTGGCATTCAGGAGATTTAAAGTTGCAACACATTTTTTCTTCTTAAGTGGACAATGCAGGACTGACCTCGGTGTAGATATAACGGCTAGGGAAATTCTTGAGTGTCCTTAGATCTACAACCTGTGTCTCTTAGTGATCGGTAAGTGAATCGGGGTTTAATGTGGGGACGAATCCCACAGTAACGGGTAAATTAACACCAGTTGTCGGTCCATCGTCAAGCCACCAACTCAATAATTCGTCTTCAGTGCAATTTGGTCTTTGAAATACTTAATTCCCCAAGGCTCTAGACTCCCGGAGACCCAAACACTTAACTCCCTCAGAAATTAACCCAGGGTTTCTATGCCTTGGTTATATGGAGATTTTTCAAGCACCAAAGGCTATAGTCGTACCTCTTAGCCAATGTTTGGTTAAGGTTGCCACACCACGTAGCTCCGAACCCCTGGAGTTTTGAAGCAAGAAAGGCTTAGCTCCTTTTGGCTACTGTAGGGTTCCCAAACCTTGGTCATATGCATCCTCTCACGAATCTTTGGCTGTAAGCTCTACTCTTAGATGAGATTTTATTAAGGACATGGGAACGAGCCTGTGGTCTCTTAGGCTGTTATTTTTAAGGAAGATCCCTCCAAATTTGCATAACTCTAAGTTATAAAACAGGACGAGGTATCTTTGAACCATCCTATAGGCCCAACTCATCATCCTACATTCGTTCGCATGCAATGGATTACATAATAACAATTATGCATTCTCATTATAAAATAGACATTGTAAACCTTAGTCACATAAACAAACATTCAATATTACATTTAAATTCAATTGAACAGGGTTCAAAAGATACTTATCTATTACATGTCACAACCAACTAATCGATTGTGGATGTTCATCTTTCCACCCAACCATAGGCTCAAAGGCATTTGTTCTTAGCACTCTGACCACCCCCATGCCAAGCCATGATATCACTAGGGAACTATTCCATTACTAAGATACCTTCTCTCTGTAACAATATCCATGTGAGGTCTATCAAATGCTTCCCTGGCATGAATCTCGCAACCTTCCTCTTTTATTTTTCATTTTTAGGTCGTGAGTTCCCCTCTGTGCATGCATTCTTGTCTAGAGTCTCTCCTGATCTATTCAAAGCCTCACGTGCTCTTCTCTTCCTCTTTTATGTATTCTCTGTGTCTCTATTTTTTGTATATCTTCTCCCAGGATGGGTCTCTACCTATATTGTTCCTTCTGTCAGAAGGAAACTTAGGTTAGCCTAGTCTGGCAGAACCTGTGGTACTTCAAGTTGACCTTATTCAATCATACCATGCTTCCATTCATGGGGGCGGTTGAGTATTAAACCACCATTCCTTCCTTCATTAACTTATTCCTCTCCTTGGGATCTAGAGGGATTTTATCATTTCCAACAAGGGGAAATTTGGGGTCATTTGACATAATGAACCCTCTCTTATATTTTTCCCATTATTTCCTCTAGTTATATCATGTCCAGTACTTCAAGGATTCACCCCCACAGTCAATCATTGGAAATATAAACAATAATACATTTACATCATTCAGATGACTTAGCATGGTAATCATAATTAATGACTAATTACAAGATGGGGGAAACATGGGTGTTGCAATCCTCAATGTTCTTTCTAAGTAACACCTACCATTCCTTTATCATTCAACTACCTCATGAATCTTGATCCTCTTTTTGGTTCAATTTTTTTCAGAATCTTGGCCTTTGTCACGTGCCTTCAATAATCTTGGACAACAAGCATATTAACCAGAATTTCATGTGAAAACGTCTTATTGTCGTGCAAAATGCAAGAGGAAAATTTTCATAATACAACACAATACTTATCTATGCAGTCTATGGATTTACATCCACATGGATTTCTGGTTATTTGGGCTCAGTATTTTTCCTGGACATACCCATTGTGTGCATGATCCCTATTGAGGAAAAGATATGAAATGATCTTACTCAAGCATTTTCAGATTATGCTTGGCTAAAGAAAAATAGACAAGAATATCACCCTATGTTTATAGCCATCAACAGGAATATCCTAACTCACAAGTATTGATTAAAAGTGCTTATGCTAGTCTTATAAGTAAACGCTTGCTGGAAAATTCAGTCTTTATATGATTTTCTGAATACAACAGTTGCTGAAATAAATATAGAGATAGAAGAAAAGACACCAAAGTCATAATCAAGACAGATGAGACATAAATAAATCCTTTATTTCATTCCAATTCGCCAAAGAGTCACTCTCTTTACAAAATTTTGTGAAGAAATTTTGTACCAAAGTGAAACTTAGACATCCCCGATGGAAAATATGAAACAAAATCTGATAGAAAATAAAAAAAACTAAACTCTACAAGTTGAATCAGCTTGCCCTAGATTGCTGCCCACTCGACTCTACAAAATAGCCTTTGTTGGTCATGAAAACTAATTCACAAACAGGCAAGTCTACACAGACTATCAAAGATAGATCAACACCTCTAAAAAACAAGTGTTTGAATGATGTAATTCAGCTTTGAATCTTGTTGTCTACAATAAGACCCTGCTATCATAAGAAAGAGTTAGGCTTGTGAAAAATTAACGAATGAATGAAAAATGAACTATCTCAACATAAAATCAAAGAGAAAACCTTAGTATGCTTCTCCTTCTATCCTCCTTGTGTTCCTCCCTTTCCTTTTTCCTTTAAGAAAATTAGAATCGGTTGAATTAGTTCAACTACCTCATTAGCTAAGTTAATTAAAAACTCAACCAACTTTTTAGTTAAGGGGGAAAAGTAATAAATCATAATAACGGTTTTAAATAAATAATAACTAGTAGGTGGGAACCCTTGTGACTCCCTTTAGCTCTTAAAAATCATAACATAACTAGTTAATAAATCAAAACACCCCTCTTTGTGACTCCCATCATCACATTTATATTTGACAATTTATCTCATTGATATTTGAAATTATTTTCAAAAAATATATTAGTCATATATCAAATGAAAACATGTTGTCCAAAACTTCTGAAGTCAACTGTCATCAATAATAAATAAAATAAAACTCAATAACCATATTTTCCACTCTGAGATGCAATATTTCCTTGATTATTGTTGTCACGCTTTGATTTTTATGAATTTTCCTTTGGTTACATTGATCCTTTAGGCCTAATCTGACTAATCACATGAGAAAAATCATCCCTAAAATGCATTCGGGAAGACACAGATTTATCAGAGCCATTGGAGGGTGAGAAAGGGGTAGCAATGGCTTTTCCTTTTTTAAGGGCATGGTGGGCCTTGGTTTTCAACCTTTTCTAGCATGAGAGGAATGAACTGGTGAGTGGACAGGGGCATCTTGGACAATCTGGTTGATAGGCAGGGGAGCAGGTAAGGACAAATTGGGCTAGCCACGATGTTGGGAGACTGATGGGTGGACAATATCTTGCCCTCCGTCCTTTTTGGGAACCTCGAGTTGCAATGAGACATGAGGGGGAATAGGAATACTAGGGTCTTATGGATCTTGGAAGGGAGGCCTTTCAAGCCTAATTTGGACCACTCCTTGCCCAATCCAATTGAAAACTCTGGCCTGAAAAAACT
>ML812779.1:35616-54414 GCA_009831015.1 Picea engelmannii
GGGCGGGCTAGAATTATGGTGTGATTTCTAAGTTTTTCCATGGTGGGCAAGTTTGTATGTAAAATCATGAACGAAAGGAAATACATAATATTATAATATCCACCAAAAAGAATGTTTGAGAAACAACAAGGGGAGCATGATACCCCAAGAGGGGAAGAGGAAAGGGGTTGCATGGATGATTTGATTTGACACTTTTCCTTTGAGGTACAACCTTCCTTCCCATGCTTCCTTACAAATATTTCCCATCAATCTTTGACTTAGGTCACCAAAAAGAATGCTTGAGAAACAACAAGGGGGAGCATGATACCACAAGAGGGGAAGAGGAAAGAGGTTACATGGATGATTTGATTTGACACTTGTCCTTTGAGGTACAATCTTCCTTGCCATGGTTCCTTACAAATATTTCCCATCAATATTTGACTTAGGTGGTCCTTTGGATGTTTCCCCATGCTTCTTGGGAAGGGAAAACATGTCTTATCCATAGTCTTAGGGGAAAACCATTATTCACCCTCATTCATGTATAATTCTAACTCTCCTCCATACAAATCGGGAGCATTTCTCTCTTGTGAGCTATCTCCATTCTCCCATTCGAATGTTGTTCTTCTCTTGGGTTATGAAAGGGACTTGTGAGAATCCCATGGTTGTTTTTCATACAATAGTAATAGAACCCAATGTACTTGTTGCTAGTAAGAGAAAATGGAGGTTGGGGAATTTTCTAGTGAGATTATGAGAGGAAATGGGATGGTTTTGAGGGTAAAACCATCGTTGGAATGTCTATAGTAGATGGAGAAAAAATTGCAAACTTGCAACGCTATTAGTGTTGCTTATGCATTGTTTTGCCCAAGATTTTCTTGTAATACCTATGTTTCCCCCAACTTGTAAATGTAACTATATTTTGCTAAAAGGGTAGTGTCAATATTTATGCTACTAATGTAAAAAGGAAAGTGTTGCATAACCGTTGAAGGGGTTGCCAAGGTAGATCATGATGCATGAGAGGAAATCAAGGAGGAAATTTTCCCTTGCCAATTTAATAATCAAGAAAAATCCAGATTGCCCATTTTTCTAGAATTGTGGTTAATGGAGGGAGTAGGTAGATGAACTATAAACTTCCCACATTTATGAAAATGAATGGGTGTTGTACCAAAACTACCGTGTCTTAGAAGCATGGGCATAAAAGTACCCATCTAGGGGATTCTGGACTGACCCACAAATTGGGGGATTTGACCCACGAAAATCTCATTGAAGAAGCCAAGTGACAAGGAAAAATGGAGAGCAAAGAAGAGGGGGATAGTTGGTTGAGTCTATGATCCATTTTTTGAGTAGAGAGGATGTAGAGGAGTGAGTCTGGTGACCATTTTCTGAAGAGGAGAGCATGTGAAGCTCTTTGGTTCTTAAGAGAACTGAAAAATGAATTTGTTCGGGGTACAAGAATTTGTTGGGCAACGTTTTCAGTCGAAGCTGATAAACAAGGTTGCAAGAAGATGAGTGACTAAGGAAGCACTCATTGCATACCCCCTTGCTTGGTGGAGATAAAACCGATTTGCCAAGTTCCTATGGGAGGAGGAAAGTGGCCTCTGTCCTAGGCTATTGCTAAACAAAAGGAAGAGCCTCTCTCAGAGAATCATGATCTAGCTAGGGGGTGGCTAGCGGTAAATCTGTCCAGGAGTGGGTGTGCCTACGATTGGGTGGAAAAGGGCATCCCTTTCAACAATTGCATCACTATCGGGTTTCTAGATAAGTATACTTGGCTAGATCTCTGTAGTGTTTAGATAAGAGAAAAATTTATACTATGTTCTAGAACTGTGTAAGTTTAATTTTTGACAAAAGTGACTTGAGAAATTTAAGCAGAATAAAGAGAATGTCTTAGCTGAAGTTCTTTTGATTTAATTTCTTATCTCTTGCCATATGTGTGCTAAAATAAGATTTATGGGAGTGGATGTTGTGGTTAACTGTGCTCTGCATGCTGGGGAATTGATGACTGAACAATTAAAAATATCTCTAACACCTCTGAAAGAAGAGAGAGTGATTTTTCTGCATAATAGCGCTCCATTTTAGTATGTCCTCAAATCCATTGTGAGAAAAGTTAGGAGATATCAGATCTGTGTGGACTTTAGGAATTAATCCCAATCATGGGAAAACATTAAAAGTCCTTATAAATAATTATCGAGGAAAAATAATTAGGACATAAACATGAAATTGGTCTAAATGAATTAAAATGCAAAAGTTCTCAAAATTTTATTTGGGGCATAAATAAATATTTATGTTTAAATTGTGTTAAATCTCCTAAATTTGGGAAGAATCCCCTTAAATTTTGGTGGGAAGTAAATCTGGGTAGAAACATCGAATTTACTGTGGAGGTAAATCTTTGTATTATGACCATTTCCCTCAAATTTAGTAAGAGTAGTAAAACAAAGTAATAAGAAAATAACGTTTTACTCATTTACCCACGAGAAGGGAGATATTATAATTATATTTTAATTTCTAGGATGAAGAAAATTTCCTTGGATTATAAAACTTTATTTAATCTCTTTATAAAGCCTAGAAATAATTTTCCTTTTTACTGTGGAGCTTAAATTACTTGAGACCCCAAAGAATATAATTATTATGATCATTTTAATGTCAAACACACTAGGGAATTAAACAGTGACCAAATGCTTTAGCCTTCTCGTAGTCTTCAGAACTCCAGGAGTTCATAGCTACGAGGCTTCGAGGTGTTTGGGGTGATGGAACTCACGAAATAAAGTCACCGAAGGCCCGAACCTTATCTTCCCTCTGCAAGGTTGTAAAAGATAAGAAATATAATTAATTCCATTGTATGGTAATTAAAATGATCCATTAACTCAAATTAATATAATACACCTTTATTACAATATATATATATATATATATATATATATATATATATATATATATGTAAAAAAAAAATTTATTTTATTTATGTTACATTGTAATACCAATGGGTCCCCTCCGGAACTTCGGAACTCCAGGACTAGGATTATATGAGAATGAAGAATTGCATGGAAGAGCCGAATGAGTGGACCCGAATATCCTTTCCTTCATTACAATATTGAATATTAAATGTAATATTAGATATTTTGCAACCTGGGTGATAATTTCGAGATGTATAATATATTATATTATATTATATTATATTAATATTTATTAAAATGGATTACACATGAACGAAGTTAGCCATTTCTAAATATTAAATCATGTGGAAACGTGCATAAGTGAGGCCACTTGGAGACTTCGAGGCTCCGTGAGATTGGAGTATAAAGAATGTAATATATTATATTATTTTATTTTAAGGTTCATTAAATTGATTTCATGTGAATATTAAATGGTGTGGTAATTTGTGACAGTGGAGTCACTTCAGAGCTTCGGGACTCTGGGGCTCTAGGGGATTGGAGTATAAAGGATGTGTGGGAGAGTCGAAGGAGATTGACTCGAAGAACTCTCTCTCTCTCTCTCTCTGATGTCAAATATTAATAAAGTACACACCCTCTTTACTCTTTTAATTTAATATTTAATGTGGAATTACGTGTAAGCGTGGACCCTTTGGGAGTTTAGGGCTTTGGGAGATCAGGACTTCGAAACTCCGGGAGTTTGGAGCTTTGGGAAACTGAGATGTTTGGGGAAGATAGAACGTAAGAAAAAAGCGACCAAAGGCTGAACCTATTTTTCCCGTATTCCAATTTATAATAAATATTAACGAGAATTAATTATATTATATGGTGGTATAATTAATTGTATTAGCATAAATGAATAATAGAGGTGGGACCCTCTCCAAAACTTCGACGTTCCAGAGATTTGAGTTCATAAAAGCATGATGTGGAATCTTCGTCGAATTCCTGAGGCTTAGGTATTAATGAGAATTGATAATCCTAAGTGCCCCCTTTGATATAAATTAATCATATTATAATATAATTAGATACACTTATATTATAATATAATTAATAAAATGATAATTTGTGGTTGAATATAGTTAATCCTTTTTTTTTTGAGTAAGTATATATATGTTAAATTACGTGAAAATGTGGCATGGAGGAATTGAATTATATACCTTAATTAAGGTTAATCAACTTAAGTACATTATAGAGAAATTATCCTCATTACGTTATAATATAATTACTCATAATTATCATGAGTAATTTATTGAGTTAGTGTTAAACTACTTCTAAGAGGGAAAAGAGAAAGTAAAGATTTTAGTAATTACTGGGCCATGGGTATTAGGTTAAGTGGATTTTTTTTATACCCATCCCTTAAAAAGGTACTAATGGGTCGGGTGTGTGACATAGTGGTATCAAAAAAGGCAACAACACTTGACCTGCTTGGGCTTATGAAAGAGTCAATTAAATTTTATTAGAAAAACTTTTAAGGGGGAGGGCACCCTACCCTACCCTATCTATATGATTCAAACACTAGGTTTGGATGGGCCGAAGGATAGTCAAAATACTAGTTTACCAAGGCTAAGATGAGCTTGTTGATAGTGTTTGTTGTCGTAAGGAGATTATCTTCATAATCTCCTAGAGGAGAAGGGTTGCAGATTGAAATTTTGTTGGGAATTACTCAACAAAAATTGAATCATGTTGGATTGCATCAGAATAATCATATTTCTACCTCGGGGGAATAATAGCCACTCCTACATGAGTGGGATTATGATGATGGGCGCTAATAGAAATAATCCTTGTGAGTATATTTCCCCATGTCTAGAAGCCTTATGGAAATATGTGAGGTCAACTTACTTGTACTGTCTTAATTGAAACCTGCTAATGGGATAACCCCTTTAACAAAGTAAAAAGGAGCCCTATGGGATGAGAATAACCTTCATGAAAGAAGTAAAGTGACATGAGCAAGTACAAGGGATCATGGATGTGCTAAGGGTGTGTCTATGCAAAGAGGTAAGCAAGTGGAATATATCTGCACTGCAGACATAGGTGAAATGATTGGTGCATAAAGATATGCTAGAATGCATATGGAAAAAGATTGAACATGCAAATTTAGGCATGTTATAACCTATGGTGGGTTGTAAGGTATGGTCTACTAATGGACCTTTTAGATGAGAATGACCTTATGTTAGAAGGACTTAACAACAAGAATGAAATGTTGATAATGTTGTGGCCTATTACCTTAATAATATAGGACTGTAAGGATTAATGAGAGACCAATGCAAGGTATGATTAAGGAGGTGTCAAAACACCTTTGGATAAACAATGGATCATGTTAACATTCATAGGTGGATGGTATCCATATGGATATGAGTTGGTATATTTAGATAACAATAAGAGGGAGTTTAGGAAAAGATTCCCTTGTAGAGATCTGTTAACCAATAATGAATTGAGGCATGAAGAAGAGACTAGAAGTGGTTATCTTATACAGCCTTGGGTAATACAATAACTACCCATTTGAATTCTGATTTATTGAAGTTTTTTACAGTAGAAAGGGGAAAAGTGGTGCTTGCTGGTTGTTGCCATGTAGAGAGGGAAACATCCATATGAATTATGACTGTGAGACTAGTCATATGATTGAATGTAATCCCTCAATAAAGAACACTAATATTAAAACTAAAATATCAATGTGAATGAATGAGGTAGAGAGGTGCAAGCGATGTACCTACACATATACAAATATATGTATACATTCTTAAAAGAATAATATGACTGCCTAATCAAGTAGGGTGTGAGGCAAGATGTGTACTTACCATATTTGAGCAATTCCATGGATGCATGGTTAACCCTATGTTGGAGGGTCTTATTATATTGACGAAATAATAGCTTGAGGAGGATGTATCCCATTTCTTTGGGAAATGATAGAATAAATGAGCAGGGAGGCTCTATTGTCATAATAAAATGTGACATGATTATACCTGTGAGGATTGCATGAGAATGAGTGTAGACAATCATGAATTAAATGATGTTTAAGTAAAGATGCATGTGAGATGTAAAGTACACCTATGGTAAACACACATAGGCTTATGATGATGCATGTGGTTAAGTGCATTATGAATGTAATTTAACATAACAATGAATATGTGTGGATGAACAATATAGATGCATAATACAAATTCATGCTTATATCCCATATGGAATTTTGAGTAAACCTCTAAAATAATGAAGTTAAGGACACTCCAGATAATGATGGGTGTGCGACGAAAGAGTTGCATGCTGAAGAAGTTCCCCGTGGAGGAACTGTGTAAAGACTCTATCAGGAGAACAAAGTCACAACCTTAATGACTGCTGAGAATTGGGCAGTGGGACTTAATCTTATCCATATAAGAATCCTGGATTACATTATAAGACATAATGCATGAATGGGATACTAACAAATGAACGTTGACTATTTTGATGTCTAAATAGTAATGTCAATAATGCACATGTTCATAATTCATTGTGAACAAAAATATTTTTGTGGTAGCATATTGAATTATCCAAGAAGCTTAAGGTGAAACTAACCAAGACTAATCAAGGAAAAGAGAAGAAATATCACAGCAGGGAGTAGATTGCGGAAGCAAAGAAGAAGAAAAGGAGGAATAGGTTTCTCACTTTAAAACCTGAATTTCTTAACAGAGTTGTAATCCTTAAAAGAACAGTTGTGGGAACAAGTACAACTGGTGAAATAAAAATTAACAAAAAAGTATAAATTTGGTTAAATCCATGAATGTGTAAAGGTGGTGAGGCCTTGGGAATAGTTCAGTTAAGCTAAAAATTCTAGACCATGTAGAGGGATTTGGAAAGAGGGAAGAGTCCCTTAAATCCTTTTTCTTGTTGTGTATTGTGTTTCTCTAGGACGATAAGATGATATGTTGTGGTGTGTGAGTGTTTTAGCATGAGAATGGTGATAAATGTGTGACTATAGAGACAACTAGAGACTTGATTATGTTTGCACTCATGAAAACATTGAGGKTAATATGATACAATTCATAAAGATATGTTGGGGCATATATGACAATACTTTACTGATTTAGATACATATATTTTAGTTAACATGACRACTGGCATGATTTGGAATGTGATAATGCATGTTTTGTGTAGGAAATGATTGGAGTTGTTGGRAAAGGACAATTTCTAATGGTATATAACCTMTGGTAAAGGATAAATGCAAGAAGGATGCTATTGAAATATTTTTGAAGGGACCTTGGGAGCCCCATGAAGCACTACTGATGAGGTAAAAATTAGAAAAAGGGTRCTGGAAGACAGAACATGTATAAAAATGTGCATGCCTACATGGCATAAAGTATGAATGGATTTGGTAAGAATCTCCTCTGAAGTATTTTAACTTTTTATTGATATGAAAATAATTTTGAATGGCTATTGTATGCCATTTCTACCCAAGTACGGTAATATTCAGGAAAGAAGAATTTGAATAATAGAGAGAAAAAATCCATGTAGTAAAGGATGATTGGAATCCTTGCAAGAAAATTCATGAATCAATAGTGTCATGGGTACATTGACCAATCAAGAGTGATTGGAAACACAAGTACTCATAAGCAACACATTGAATTGAATGCAATGGGGAAATGCATGCTTGCATAAGAGTGCAAACAATAGACTACCCATTAAGGAAGAAGGACCTTCCAATACTCTACCTGAACTGTAAGGGTGTTAAAGAAAGGAAGTGGGTGGCCATGAGTATTGGCACCACTCGCTACCAATAAGGAGAAAAGTGCTTAGATGCAACCATATGAAACTTGGGTTTCATATTATAATATGTTAAATTGAGGACATGATCAGCTCGTAGCAGGAATCACAATCTTGCTGTAACATTGAATGAGAATAAATGAGCTATATGGTGAGGAGGTTGGTTGAGCTCCAACACACCATGGATAATTGTTTGTCATAAAGTGTGGCAAACTTGAAATCAATTAAATTATGCATTGGGTATGAATGTGGCCATGGATATTAGCATGTTGATTAAAGTCATTTAATATTTGAATTGCATTTTAAAATTTGGTACGTTGAAATTTTGTATGCATAAAGAATAATATTTTCCTTTTCTGTTGTATCATTGAATAGATTAAAATGATTTGACTTTTAGTATGCACAGTTTGGAAGATATAATGTTCATGATAACTAACAACTTGTTTGGCTATGCGAAGATGGAGTTGCAGGAAGAAGGGTTTTGGATATGGAAGCATAAGTAAATCCCATAAGGAAGACCAAGGCCTGCTGAGCCAAACTTTTATGAGAAGAAATAGCTCATACTTGTGAATCTAGTTCTTATGTGGAACATATATGAAAATAAAAAAAAAATGGAATTTGGAAATATGTGGGTGACAGATTTGAAAAAAATTATAAATTGGAATTGATGATAACATCTCATGGTTACTGTATGTATGTGACACAGGTGAGATGAGAGATCTGTCTGGGAGGGACATATGATGGCTTTCAAGTTGGAAAATAATAAAGAAAGGTTATTGTTGTGACATGAGAATCCTGTGATAAGACATTATCACCATAGAAAATGTCGTGTTGTGGTAACACGGGTCGGAGGGATGCCTCAACAGAGCAAGTTAGAGGGATGCCTCGTCTGTAAGACTCGGTAAAGTCTCAGAAAATCTTCCTGTGTGAGAAATCCTTGGCAAGGAAAGATGGATAACCCGAGGGACTGTATAACAGAGAAGGGGATGCCTGAGCTTGGGCCTAGAGGGTGAATGAACATAAGGAAGAGGAGAATTCAAATAATTCTTATAGACTATTGGTTGGGATCATGCACACAATGGGCATGTCAAGGAAACCAATGGGCCAAATTAGTAAGACAAACAATTAGATACATATCCATGAAATTGCACAGGCATGTGACAAAGGCCAAGAGTCTCGGAAAATACCAAGATGATAAAAGGGAAATGTCACTAAAGCAGCTGAAGCATGAGGCATGAAGGGTGTTTTTGAGATACAAAGAACACATAGGACAATGTTCCTTTAAGGGGGACGAGATTGTAATACCCCTGTTTCCCCCAACTTGTAAATGTAACTATATTTTGCTAAATGTGTAGTGTAAATGTTTATGCTAGTAATGTAAAAAGGAAAGTGTTGCATAACTGTTGAAGGGGTTGCTAATGTAGATCATGATGAATGAGAGGAAATCAAGGAGGAAATTTTCCCTTGCCAATTTAACAATCAAGAAAAATCAAGATTGCCCATTTTTCTAGAATTGTGGTTAATGGAGGGAGTAGGTAGATGAACTATCAAATTCCCATATTTATGAAAAGGAATGGGTGTTGTACCAAAACTACCTTGTCTCAGAAGCATGGGAAGAAAAGTACCCATCTAGGGGATTCTGGAATGACCCACGAAAATCTTACTGAAGAAGCTAAGATATAAGGAAAAATGGAGAGCATAGAAGAGGGGGACAGTTGGTTGAGTCTGAGAGCCATTTTCTGAGTAGAGAGGATGTATAGGAGTGAGTTTGGTGACCTTTTTCTGAAGAGGAGAGCATGTGCACCTCTTTGGTTCTGAAGAGAACTGAAAAACAATTTTTTTCAGGATACAAGAATTTGTTGGGAAATGCTTTCATCCCAAGATGATAAACGTGGTTGCAAGAAGATGAGTGACTAAGGAAGCACTCATTGCATACCCCCTTGCTTTTTGGAGAGAAAACCGATTTTCCAAGCTCCTGTGGGAGGAGGAGAGTGGTCTCCATCCCTGGTTGTTGCTGAACAGAAGGAAGAGCCTCTCTTAGAGCATCATGATCTCGCTAGTGGGTGGCCAACGATAAATCTGTCCAAGAGTTGTTGTGTCTACAGTTGGGTGTAAAAGGGAACCTCTTTCAGCAATTGCATCACTATCGGGTTTCTAGATAAGTATACTTGGTTAGATATCTATAGTGTTTAGATTAAAGAAAATGTTATACTATGTTCTAGAACTGTGTAAGTTTAATTTTTGATAAAAGTGATTTGAGAAATTTAAGCAAAATAAAGAGAATGTTTTAGCTAAATCTCTTTTGATTTAATTTATTATCTCTTTCCATATGTGTGGTAAAATAAGATTTATGGGAGTGGATGTTGTGGTTGACTATGCTGTACAGTTTAATGCATGCTAGGGAATTGATGACTGAACAGTTAAAAACATCTCTAACACATCTTAAAGAAGTGAGAGTGATTTTTCTGCATAATAGCACTCCATTTTAGTATGTCCTCAAATCCCCTACCAAAAAAGTTAGGAGATATCAGATCTGTGTGGACTTTAGGAATTAATCCCAATCATGGGAAAACATTAAAAGTACTTATAAATAATTATTGAGGAAAAATAATTAGGACATAAACATGAAATTGGTCTAAATGAATTAAAATGCAAAAGTTCTCAAAATTCTAGTTGGGGCATAAATAAACATTTATGTTTAAATTGTGTTAAATCTCCTAAATTGGGGAAGAATCCCCTTAAATTTTGGTGGGTAGTAAATTCTGGTAGAAACATCGAATTTACTGTGGAGATAGATCTTCGTATTATGACCATTTCCCTCAAATTTAGTAAGAGTACTAAAGCACCGTAATAAGGAAATAAAGTTTTACTCATTTACTCACGAGAAGGGATATATTATAATTATATTTTAATTTCCAAGATGGAAAAAATTTCCTTGGAATATAAACTTTTATTTAATTTTTTTTTTCCTTTAAAGCGTCCAGGTAGCAAAACTGAGTAAAACTATGGAAATATATTTATATATGTTTATATACATATGATTATTATTATTATTATTAGTAATACTATTTTATTATTATGAAAATGCAGGTTAAATCCCTTAGAGCGTAAAATACCTGAGACCCAAAAGAATATAATTATTATGATTAATTAATGTCAAACACACTAGGGAATTAAACAATGACCAAATGCTTTAGTCTTTTCGTAGTCTTTAGAACTCTGGGAGTTTGGAGCTCTGGGGCTCTGGGGTGTTTGGGGTGATGAAACTCACAAACTAAAGTCACTGAAGGCTCGAACCTTATCTTCCCTATGCAAGGTTGCAAAATATAAGAAATATAATTAATTGCATTGTATGGTAATTAAAATGATCCATTAATGCAAATTAATATAATACACCTTTATTACAACACACACACACACACATATAATATTATAAGTCAAAACAAATAATTTTATTTATGTTACGTTGTAATACCAGTGGGTCCCCTCCATAACTCTGTGACTCTGGGTTATATGAGAATGAAGAGTTGCGTGGAGGAGCCGAAGACATGGACCCGAATATCCTTTCCTTCATTACAATATTGAATATTAAATGTAATATTAGATATTTTGCAACTTGGGTGAGAATTTCGAGAGGTATAATATAATATAATATATTATATTAATATTTATTAAAATGGATTACACATGAATGAAGTCAACCATTTCTAAATATTAAATCATGTGGAAATGTGCATAAGTGGGGCAACTTCGGGGCTTCGGGACTCTGGGGCTCCGGGAGATTGAAGTATAAGGAATGTGGTGGAGAGTCGAAGGGGGTTGACCCAGAGAAATCTCTCTCTCTCTCTCATGTCAAATAATAATATAATATTAGAGAATTTTAAAACCTTGGTGTAATTTTCGAGGAATATAAAATAATACATTATGTTATTTTATTTTAAGGTTCATTAAATTGATTTCATGTAAATGAAGCCAACTCTTTTGAATATTAAATGGTGTGGTAATTTGTGCTAGTGGGGTCACTTCAGAGCTTTGAGACTCCAGGGCTCTAGGAGATTAGAGTATAAAGGATGTGTGGGAGAGTCGAAGGAGATTGACTCAGAGAATTCTCTCTCTCTCTCTCTCTCTCTCTCTCTCTCTCATGTCAAATATTAATGAAATATTGGAGACTTTATAAACTTGGGCACATTTTCCTAAAAGGATAATATAATATATGTTAAATGGGTTTATTATGATATTGGAACGTAATAAAGTACAAACCCTCTTTACCCTTTTAATTTAATATTTAATGCGGAATAACGTGTAAGCGTGGACCCTTTGGGAGTTCGAGGCTCCAGGAGATCAAGACTTCGAAACTCCGGGAGTTTAGAGCTTCAGGACTCTGGGATGTTTGGGGAAGATAGAACGTAAGAAAAAAATGACCGAAGGCCGAACCTATTTTCCCCATATTCTAATTTATAATAAATATTAATAGGAATTAATTATATTATATGGTGGTATAATTAATTGTATTGGCATAAAGGAATAATAGAGGAGGGACCCTCTCTGGAACTCCAACGTTTGGGAGATTTGGGTTCATAAAATCCTTATGTGGAATCTTCTTCAAATTCCATAGGCTTAGGTATTAATGGGAATTGGTAATCCTAAGTGCCCCCTTTGATATAATTTAACGATATTATAATATAATTAATAAAAGGATAATTTGTAGTTGAATATAGTTAATCCTTTCTTCCAGTATATATATAATTACGTGAAAATGCGGCATGAATGAATTGAATTATATATATTAATTAAGGTTAATCAACTTAAGTACATTATGGAGAAATTATCCTCATTATGTTATAGTATAATTACTCATAATTATCATATGAATAATTTATTGAGTTAGTGTTAGAATAATTCTAAGAGGGAAAAGAGAAAGTAAAGATTTTAGTAATTACCGGGCCATGGGTATTAGGTTAAGCGAATTTTTTTTATACCCCATCCCTTAAAAATGTACTTAGGGGTAAGATGTGTGACATTTCTCCTCAAAATCATTTGAAGTAGAAAACCAATAGTCTTGGACTCCTTCTACCTAGACTAGAAGGGAAGAAGATTCATGAGGGACTATTAAGAAAAAAAAAAGGAAATATATTTCTTGTGTTGTTCAGGAGAAGAGAGTGTCATGGTGGAATGATACCCGGAGTGCTCAATAGTGAACAAATTGGATATCTCATGAGAGAGATGGGTTGCACTAAGTAAGATTAGAGATTTGTAAGATATTCCTTTTCCCTGGTGGTATTGTGGTTTGGCTTGGGGGTGTAATCCATAGATGATTCCAAAGGTTGGGCAATGAATTTCTCCTTAGCAACTACGTTGGTGTATTTTTCACTTGATTACAAATAAGTACTCACATGTGACATTCTAGGGAATGCTTTCTATTTGTAATTTGTAGTGTGAATTCATGGAATTGAATGTGTAGTGGATGAATTCAAAGTATGCATGGTCATTTTCACTTCTATATGTTTGTGCATATGAATTTGATTGTAATACTATTAGAGATTCTAAATAATATTAACAATTTATTAATAGAATTTTGATTTTTTTTTGGAGTGCCTCACTGGCCAAGGAATTCCTTCAAGTACTTATCAATTGGTATCAGAACTAAGTTTACAACACTCATCCAATATGGGTAGTTTATGTCAGTAACATGATGAAATTTATAGTGGCATGCGAATTGTTTGATATAATGACTTGGTGAAACTTCATTAATTATGTCAATTCAAATTCTCATAGTGGTGATCTAATGGTTGACGTTTAGAGGTGTGATCAACATTAATAAATATGGATAGGTTGTGGAGATGAATTCCATAGGATTTCATGAGACTCAAGTCCCAACTAACAAGGGATTTATGAACCTATAGAAGATCAATTGTAGTTCAGGGTTTGAATGCACTACATGTCCATGAAGCATTTAGAGGGATTTTATCCTTTGAATAATTGGCATATGGCAATGGTAATTCCAAATTCTTGAAATAAATTAGGTCTTAATCATTCCAAGAGGAATGGGTTTGATGGTTGGGTATCAGAGCTATTCCCCCTAAGTTTCATAGAAGTTCATAAGTGGCTTGAAGTTTCAAAATTTCTTGATGGGCAATGTTTCAGAATGGTTGGTGTAAAAAAATATGTGATTTTCAAAAGGAGTTGGTCTATTAAAGTTTGAATGGAGGCCAATGACCTTGATTGAAGAAGACCCAATGGCTTGATGTTAAAAATTATATGATATATTGAAAGGGGTCGATGTTTTGAAAGAGATTAAAGTTTGAAAAGGGGTTGATTCCCTTAGTAAAAATGGGCTCTAGAATCTAAAAGAAGTTGTGTATGGAAATCGGTCTATGCCTTCAACCCTTACTAGCCAGTTAAGTGTATCATTGTAACACCCTGTTTCCCCCAGTTTGTAAAAATAACTGGACTGGCCAGAACTGTGGCAAACTCATGAATGTGAATATGTGATGTGAATGGACCTTATGGAAAAGGTCAATGAATGTGAATAAAATTATGAATTTATATTGCAGGACTGCTGAGAGGGGATGTGCTGAAAAAGAGACCACGATGGCAGTGGAAGGCACCTAGAAAGGTGGTGTTAACTTCCACAGAGAATTAATACCGTATTTGGACTTCACTGGCTCGGAGAACCAAAAGTGGCTCGCTGGCCCCGAATTAAATGCCTCGTAGGCTGGTAGGTGGATGGCTCCTCAGGAATTAATGAGGGATGGGGAGGTGAATTGCCCATCTGTAGAGCCGTCAAGCCTGACCAACATGAGGGAAATCGCGCCACACGCAACCTCGCAAGAGGATAAGGCGTGGGGGAGAAGCGATTGGGGGCATACGCGAGGGGAGGAAGAGAACTCTGGCAATATGCAGAGTGAGTGATAGCAGAGAGGAAGGAGAGTAACCTTCACTCCTGGTCACTGGCAGACAGAGACGCAGTCTCACAACATCGTGGTCTCATCTCGGGGGTGGCTAGTGGTAAATCCGCTGGGAGTCTCTGAGCCTACGGTTGGGTGGAAACGAGTACCCCTCTCAGCAGTTGCATAACCTCTGGTGTTACTTTATGATAAGTGTTTTTCCTTTGGCATCTCGAAATATATGTATTCTGATAATTATGCTCATAAGCTGTGAAACTGTGAATGATTTCATTATAAGAATGTCTGTATGGTGTTTTGATCAATATTAGTAGTTGTATATTGGTATGGAAAGACTACGTATGGCTTATGTCCTCATGAATCATTATTTATATGTGTACTGATATAATTCAGACTTCACGTCTAGTTCTTGGGAGGGCGATACCCTTATATGCCTCAGATAGTACCCTGGGTAAACCTCCCCATAGAGATACCCTCCTTAAAAAATCCCATCAAGAATCGGGAAAGAGCACGTGAAGGCGTAAGACCATAGTAACCCTGTACGAGGAGGAACGATCCTCTTGAAAACCTGAGATGACAGCATAAGGATGAAGTATCGAATCAACGGACGAGATTCCATCGGGAGATCTGTGGTCACTCACGACCGTCAGATCGGAAGAAGAAGCTGGAAGGTTAAGTGCCTTAACCATAAATAGGTGTTGATCGACGGACGAGATTCCGTCGGGAAATATGTGGCCACACATGACCGTTAGATTGGTAGGAGAAAGTAGTGTGTTAAACGCCTTACCACTTGGTTTCTCTGTGTCTTCGTGGGTAGCGAAGAAATTGGGACTGTAGATCCCCAAGGTCCATGGGAGTATCTGGACCGTCAATTTTTCTACGTCCAGGGAGTCGTGGAAGAATGCACAGGTAGGAACCAATCTGAGCCGTCAGATCTCAGCTAAAAAACCCGACAGCCGTTGGATCTGTCAGGAGTTACTCGTGGGTTAAACCCCTAGTAAATAGGGACTTTCCATGGTGAAAACCCTGAAATAGTTTTGGGTCGTCTGATCTCGGGAGGCTACATGTCGTGAGATCTCCCATTTCAGGAAATCAGGAATCACGAACTCGGGAGTCCTGGTGACGGGATTTCGAGACTTTCCATGGTGAAAACCCCGAAATAGTTTTGGGTCGTCTGATCTTGGGAGGCTACGTGTCATGAGATCTCCCATTTCGGGAAATCGGGAATCGCGGGATCGGGAGTCCTGGTGATGAGAGATCAGGACTTTCCATGGTGGAAATCCTGGGACAAATATGGACCGTCCGGTTTACGGAGGCTACGTGTCGAGAGATTAACCGCATTGGGAAACCAGGGATCGAGAAATCGGGAGTCCCGTGATCGAGAGTTTAGACTCTCGTGACGATAAATCTTGATGAACGAACGAGATTCTTTCGGAGGATCTCAGGGTCTGTAACGACCGTTAGATGAGAGGAAGAGACGTCAACTTTAAGCCAGGGTGCGAATACGCCTCAGGGTAAGTGGCGAGCAGATATGAACGACCAAAGTCCACCCGCTCAGATCTATGGCTGAGGCTTCATTCTAGAGCCCCCTTGCCATTCTGCCTTTACCTTGATCACCGATGCTTAGGCGAATTCCAAACCCCCCTTGCCATTTTTCCTTTAATGGGGGCTGGGGTCCGTAATAGTGTGGCATGTGAAGTGGGGCCCCCTCCTGTCCTGTCAACTACCGTGTTTCATTTCCCCCTTTGCCACCTGTACTCCACTTAACCATGCGACGAGGCCTGTTCTCATTGGCTGTTCTCTAGCCCTGTTGGGATTTGTTCCTATTGGCCATTTGCTAACCCTGTAGGGATTCGTCCCTTTTGGCTGGTCGCTAGCCCTGTCGGGGTTCGGCGGGTTGCAGAGCCGAACGATTCGACATCACTGTAGCGCCGAGGCGTGAAATATAAAGAGGCACTGCGTTTATTTGAACTGTGATCATGACCCGCGATCACATGGGAATGAAGAGAGAGAGAGAAAGAGCTAGCTTGCGCTAGGCCTCCATAGGTAATTCGGGGGTTCTGATTCTCCAAAAATCAACGAAAATTTGATTGAGGTAGTAGGTATGTGACAAAGTGGTATCAGAGCATGGTTACAACACTCGGCCTGATTGGGCTCATGAATGAGTTACGCATAAGCTCCATTCGAAGCACTCCTACGAGGAGTAACCCCCTAACTTAACTCTCTTGTCCAGGATTAAAACTTGGAAACGAGAACCCGACTGTGTATGCATGTGAAAGAGTTATAAATTTATGTGCAGGTTATAAAATGTATTTAACTCTTGACTAATAACCAATGTTTGTCTTTTCACCCAAGCAGATGATCAATCGCGGGAATTTATAGACGCAGAGAATGGTGACTCACCAAGAGATGGGAGAAGGCTCGCACAATAGAGACGAAGAGTCTGACAAAAGAAGAGAAATAGGAACCCCTCCAAATCTAGCCGAGACTGTGAGGAGTCTCATGGTTGAATTGCAAAGCTGCAAGGCCGACAATGAAAGGATGATGAAAGAACAAGAAAAGCAAACTGAAATTAATGCAGTTTTACTGCAGAGCTTATCCGACCTACAATGACAAATGTAGCATGAACCCGAGATGCAGAAACATGGTTGTATCAGTGGCCATACTAAGAGGAGCACCTCAAGAAAGGTCCACCCCAGAGGTAAAGGACCAGTGCCTGATGATTCCTCTAAGAAGGAAGCTGGTGATTTAGAAGGCTCTTCCAACAACAGGACTAGTTCCTATTCTCGAAGAAAACAGAAGAAGCAAAAGACTTCCAAGGGTCATAAATTTGAGGAATTCAGAAAGGCCAAACCTCCCTCCTTCAACGGTGAGATAAAGAAGGGAGAGGAAGCCGAGGCCTGGCTACTTGGAGAATAGGAACTATTTCAGAGTCCATGATTTTTCAGAGAATTTGAAGGCCCAAGTGGCCACTTTAAATTTGAACGGAAAGGCTTTCATATGGTGGGAAGATCTTAAGAATATGAAAGGGGTCCACGAGGAGGACCTGTCCTGGAAACAGTTTGAAAAGTACTTCCAGAAGAATTATTTGTCGGAAAGATATTTTGATGAGAAGGCTAAAGAGTTTTATGAACTCAAACTAGGGAAACTCACTATAGAGGAATATGTCAACAAATTCCTCGACTTATTGAGATATGTACTTTACATCAAAGCAGAGAAGGCGAAGGCACAATGCTTCATCAGTGGGATACCCAAGGAATACCGGAACCGAATTGAATTTGACGAGCCAAAGACCTTAGAAGACACTATTCGAAAGGCGACATATTGTCATGAACAATATGGACATCGGGCAGAGTCTCGTGGAGACTGGAAATAGAAGAGTGGGTCAAGATTTCAAAAAAAGGGGATCAAATCCTTAGGATTTAAGAACTACAAGAAGAACCCCAGAATGAACTTTCCAGCTCGGAGTGTACTCCAGCAGAACTTTCCCTCGGTGGACAGAAGTAAAAATTCTGGACCTATACCAGTGAAGACTAATAACCCAAAGAAAGAACCTCTGAAATGTTGGGGTTGCAAAGAAGAGCATCTTCTGAGAGACTGTCCACACCAACAACAGAACAGTCGAAAAGTTTATAACATTCCCGAAGCTCTCACAGTCAATGATGTGGCAAGGAGTGTGCCGCAGATTTATGCAGCATTGGATAATAACCAAGCTGACCACCAAGCTTCAGTGGTGGAAATAGAAGGTATGATTTTCAACCATCTAGTGTCTGTTTTGATTGACCCTGGTTCAAATATGAGTTATATAGCCCCTAGAGCTATTGATAAGTGTAAGTTATAGCCATGAAAACAATCCAAGCCATGGTTGGTACAGTTAGCCACTGGCACCAAAAGAAAGGTAGTAGAGGTCATACCAGTCTGCCAATTAATGATGGGTGAATTTCCCACCCAAGCAACCCTTAACGTATTACCCCTGGGATTATACGATCTGTTGATTGGTATGGACTGGCTGGCTGCCCATAAAGCCAGACTAGACTGTTACCATAAAACCTTAGAATGTGTGAGCAAAGAAGGAAAAATGATAACCCTCCAAGGGATCCGAAAACCGGTCTCGGTGAGGCAAATATCAGCCCTGCAAATGAGAAAGTATTGCCGAAAAGGGTGTCCCCTATATGAAATACAGGTGTTGAAAACAATCGAAGGTGATAAACCAAGCCCTGAGGATCACCCTATCTTGAGAGAATACAGAGATGTGT
>ML812779.1:58533-98035 GCA_009831015.1 Picea engelmannii
TCACATCTGGTTCTTGGTAGGGAGATACCCTTATCTGCCTCAGATAGCACCCTGGGTAAACCTCCCCATAGAGATACCCTCCTTAAAAAAGCCCATCAAGAACCGAGAAAGATCACGTGAAGGCGTAAGACCTTAGTAACCCTATATGAGGAGGAACAATCCTCTTGAAAACCTGAGATGACAGCATAAGGATGAAGTATCAAATCAACGGACGAGATTTTGTTGGGAGATCTGTTGATCCATCAGGATTTTTCGAAATGACTATGGTTGAGTTTTATTTGCATGCATTTATTAACCATTGGAAAACTTAACGAAAGAGCGGAAAAAGAAATGAATTATACAACCATTAACATATTTTCAGATCTGAAAAACAATGAAAAGCAGCAAACCATAATGCACAAGTTTGATAACGGAGTTCGACAACTTTGCCTACGTCTCCGGGCCTTTTCTCTGTGAGGGAGGCTTCTTGATTTCTTTCCAAAATCTTATTAGTACATCTTTACAATGTTGGTTGGCTTCTAGAATGATTTGGTCTTGTTCGCCATGATCTCTAGAATCTTGCACAACTTACGGCACCTGAAATGGATGTCCCGAGCTCTCAGAAATCGTCCGACAACATCTCTACCTCAACAACTTCCTTGCCTCAATCTGGCTTAGACCTGGCTTTGCCTCAGCATCTTTGCTCTCCAAAACCATCCAAAAGCTCTCCAAAGGCTTCAAACTCTGACCAAATGGCCTCAACATGGCCTTGGTTAAATAATTGGGAAAGTTGGTTTCAATCTCCAACTTCCTCCCAAGAATTAGGCTCTAAAAAAGCCCAATAACTCCCAATTACATTAAAAAGGAGTTAAATTACATTTAATTAAAGAAAAGTGGTTGAAAACCCACTTTTAAACTATATATTAGTTTTAAAACGGGCTTTTAGCCCCCCCAAGGCTGGGCGCGCCCCTTTTACACGGTCGTATGGCATCCATAGGGCCAAGTGCTAGCCCAAAGGGCTAAGCGCTGGCCCCTAGCCCTCGCGCGCATTGGCATATAGGTCATATGGGAGTGTGCATGATCGTGGGCTTAACCCATTACAATAACCATTGAAGCCAAACTTTACAACCGCGCACGTTTAACTGTTCGCGCCCCAGATATAACGGTCACATGCAATACATAAAACCGGGGTCAGGGCTAAGCCCCGACCCGACCCCCCGCCGCATAACACAACAAACCAATACAAATAAATATTGCGCCGTTTCATTAACAAGAACCATCGGCGAGAATATTGGCTAGCGGAATGTGTATGAAGGCGTTAGTGAGGAAAGAGGTCGCAGGTTCGATCCCCCGGGCCCAAAAACTTTTTGACATAGCCGTCATTGGATAAACCCGGGGTGCCACGTGGCAGCCTGTGATTGGGCCACGTGGCACCTTAACCACCAATCAAACCTTGACACGTGTCGGCTTCTGATTGGTCCACGTGTATTGCCACTTGTCAAGCCGTACTGCCACGCCGCTTGCCACGCGTCACTTCCGTACATCCAGTCAGCACTGCCACGTCAGCGCCATGTCACTTCCGTATGATCCAGTCATCATGCCACGCAAGTCTGCCACGTCAGCTGTTGACGTCACCCTACCACGTGTCACCCTTCCAGTGGTGACACGTGTCACTTTGGGATTGGTCCATCTGTGTGCCGAAAAGTCCATATCAGCCTGACATGTGTCACGCTCTGGAGCCACCACATGTCCTTTACGGACCTGCCATGTGTCAGCATACGGACCTGCCACATGTCCCTGTACGGACTAACACGTGTCCTGTACGGACAGGTACAGTCAGCATCCCAAAATTTTGCATGTTTGGCTCGGCGGATAGAATGCGATATCTTCTTCATACGGACTCCGTTTGACATAAAAATTATACCACCGGAATCAAGAAGACGAGCCAGACGCAATGGTGTTGGTTTCGTTGGATTCTGAGCACTTTCATTTTTGAGCATTTTTCATGCCCTGATAGCCTTCTGAATCCGATTTCGGATCATCTGTGGTCACTCACGACCGTCAGATCGGAAGAAGAAGCTAGAAGGTTAAGTACCTTAACCATAAATAGGTGTTGATCAACGGACGAGATTCCGTCAGGAAATCTACGGCCACACACGACCGTTAGATTGGTAGGAGAAAGTAGGGTGTTAAACGCCTTACCACTTGGTTTCTCTGTGTCTTCGTGGGTAGTGAAGAAATCGGGACCGTAGATCCCCAAGGTCCATGGGAGTGTCTGGACCGTCAATTTTTCTACGTCCAGGGAGTCGTGGAAGAATGCACAGGTAGGAACCAATCTGAGCCATCAGATCTCGACTGGAAAACCCAACAGCTGTTGGATCTGTCAGGAGTTACCCGTGGGTTAAACCTCTAGTAAATAGGGACTTTCCATGGTGAAAACCCTGAAATAGTTTTGGGTCGTCCGATCTCGGGAGGCTACGTGTCGTGAGATCTCCCATTTCGGGAAATTAGGAATCGCGAACTTGGGAGTCCTGGTGATGAGAGTTTGGGACTTTCCATGGTGAAAACCCCGAAATAGTTTTGGGTCATCCGATCTCGGGAGGCTACGTGTCGTGAGATATCCCATTTTGGGAAATTGAGAATCGCGGGATCGGGAGTCCTGGTGACGAGAGATCGAGACTTTCCATGGTGGAAATCCCGGGACAGATCTAGACTGTCTGATTTACGGAGGCTACGTGTCGAGAGATTAACCGAATCGGGAAACCAGGGATCGAGAATTCAAGAGTCCCATGATCGAGAGTTCAGACTCTTGTGACGATAAATCCTAATGAACGGACGAGATTATTTCGAAGGATCTCAGGTTCTATGACGACCGTCAGATGAGAGGAAGAGACGTCAACTTTAAGTCAGGGTGCGAATACGCCTTAGGGTAAGTGGCGAGCATATCTAAACGTCCAAAGTACACCCACTCAGATCTACGACTGAGGCTTCATTCCAAATCCCCCTTGTCGTTCTGCCTTTAACGGTGGGGGGGGGGGGGTCCGGAATCGGATGTGCAACTCTCGAACAGTTGAGATTAATTCACCTTAATCAACGATGCTCAGGCGAATTCCAGACCCCCCTTGCCATTCTGCCTTTAATGGGGGGGGGTTCCAGAATAGTGTGGCGTGTGAAGTGGGGCCCCCTCTTGTCCTGTCAACTACCGTGTCGCATTTCCCCCTCTGCCACTTGTACTCCACTTAACCGTGCGACAGGGCCTGTTCTCATTGGCTGTTCTCTAGCCCTGTTGGGATTTGTTCCTATTGGCCATTTGCTAACCCTGTAGGGATTCGTCCCTATTGGTCGATCGCTAGCCCTGTTGGGGTTTGGCAGGTTGCAGAGCCGAATGATTCGACATCATTGTAGCGCCGAGGCCCGAAATACAAAGAGGCACTATGTTTATTTGAACTATGATCATGACCCACGATCACATGGGAACGGAGAAAGAGAGAAAGAGCTAGCTTGCACTAGGCCTCCATAGGTAATTCGGGGGTTTTGATTCTACAGAAATCAACGGAAAATTGATTGAGGTAGTGGGTATGTGACAATCATGGGGTCAGAAATCTATTGTTACAAAAAAGAGAGAGCCTAGAGCTCAAATCTTATTTTTTCCATAACTTGATCATATAAACTTTGATGGAGCTAAAATTTTAGGTGGAAGTCCATAGAGCTGGTATCTATGAAAATGTCATTGATCTCAATCGTGGATACAATATTGAATGCTTGAAAATTCGTAAAATGCATTTTTTGAAGGATGAGACTATACTTTATGTCAGTAGCTTTGTTCATGATGAAATTTGGATAGGCAGGCCCTTGGTAGGCACAAGAGAACCCAAAACAACATTTGGATAGATTCCAAATGAATCTAAATGTAATTGGAAAATTGGGGTCAAATCCACTATTTCAGGACACGTTTTGGTATTTTTTGACACTATATTTGAAGGAAAAGTAACCTAATAAAACAAATGTGAAAGTTTTTTACAACAACATTGCATCTTCTCAGTAATTTGGACAACTTTGTCCTAGTGAAAATTTTGCAGATCTCAATGGTTTGAAAGATAACGATTTTTCCTAAAATTTCTAACATTGGACAAAGTGCCAAAAGAGATAACTTGTCATCTTTCGAAGGATACAAAATATGATTGGAACAATAGATTTTAGAGATGAAGATTTCCAAGTGTTCACAAATAGGAATAATATTAGCATTTGATATAAAATCTTTTACAATTTCTCAATTTTCTTCCACCAGTGATGGAAGAGAAGATCCAACCTTGTTTTGCACAACCAAAAGTGCAAAAAATTGGTAAGTCATGAAATTTTGGGTGATGTAAATTTCAACTCTAAACTTGGAACGGGACAAGAATACAAGCATTGGAAAGCTATTTTAGAGGAGAACAAAGTAGAAGACTCAATGTTTTTAAATGGACTTCTAGTTATTTTGAAATGATTGTAGGTAAAATCCTCCAAGCTCAATTTGAAAAGTGAATTGTCAATATAGATGACCCTTGAGGTATCTTAAACTTGGGGAAAGATATTTGTGATGAAGTATGAGCATACAAAATTAAAAAATGACACTACACATTTCATAATGGTGCATGCACAACACAATCTGGAGGCACAATTGGATGGAAAAAACATGGTAGTCAAGATTCTTGTTTACTAACAAATTGAATGTTGGATTGAGGATGGCTAGATGTGCTTGACATATTTGACTTAAAGGTTAAGCATGGAAATGGAAAGGGACCAACGTTGTTGGCATTGTTAGCAAGAAACAAACACAATGCACTTTTCTACAATAATCATATGAAAATTCTAATGGCCAAGAAGAGTTGTGAGTGTCTTCAGCTATAAGAACCCTACCTCTAGGGAAGGAATGTAGGCTATAAGACAACACTCCAAGGTAGAAATACACATCCGTCTAGTCGTTTTACCTTTGCCACTTTAGGAATGGATGTGGATATAATGTTATTCTTGATTAAGGTTACAACCTGTGATGGGCCAATGGAATGGTCAACGAAAAATGGGAACATACCATGCATGTATGTCATGGATAAACATATTAGTGGAATATGTATGTGTGTTTGGAAAGGATTCATATCATGATGTGAATTATAGTGGATCTTGTGAATGAACCATTGCAAACCATGTATGTGGTGGTGATCATGATGGTTGGGGTATGAACCAACAACTTACATGTAAAGAATGTGAAGTGAATGGAAAATTTAACCTTGCCTACAAAGTAGCTAAGGATGACATGGTTATGCTTGGCTTGGGACTAGTCGCTACTCAAGGAAAGGTAGAGAAAGTTGATAAGAGTTGGATGGAATATGAAAACATCTCAAGATATCCTGAAACTTGCAAGCTCCAAAGAATGGAGTAGTGCTAAGAGTCGGCCTTGGTCAATAGTGAAATGATGACCATAAAAGGAGTTTCTCACCAAGTTAGTTTTCTATTTTTCTTTTAGAAAGCTATGCATTATTTGAAGTCATAGATATACTTTTGTATATTGATTATGAATTGCTACTTGGGTGAGAAAGTTATAGCTGATGTTTTTTTAGTGTGTGATTGGTAGTATGTACATGAATTGGGTCAGTTGTGAACTATGGAAACCATTTTTAGGTGTATAAGTTGGAAGGGAATTTTCCTGAACTCATCTCTTGCTATGTGTTTCTATGTCATTGGTTGAGAAATGTGATTATGTAAAAATAATTAATGCATGGAAATGAAAATAAATTCAAGATATAAAACTTACTAAAATGTGTATGCATAAGTGAACATATTTAGAAATAAATTTGTAGTAATTTTCATACAAATAGGCATATCCATTATTGCTATTATATATATACAATGTGGTAGGATGACTAATTATGGATATTCTTGGTTGTGTAACCAGGAGTGAATAAAGACAAGAGTATACTTGTCAAATTAATGATGAATGAATGTTGCAAACCCCCCATGAGGCACCACTTGATCATTTAACATCAAAGATGTTGATGGACACCATATATGTATGATGAAATATGCCAATATAGCATGCACGATGAAGGGGATTTAGGTAAGAATTCCTTCAATCATGTTGGATATCATAAGTGTTTACTTGATGGTATATATATGCATGCATGTGGTTGATACTTGATCGGGGGTATGGTTAAGGTAGGAAGCCTTGAACATGTAAAATTTTGAAATATTTTGATGCATTCATAAAATGGAATACTTATGTTGAGCTGGTTATGAGTACATAACCAAGGCAAGTGAATGTTTATGCCCATAATGTGAAAATAAATTCCATGTGGGATAGTCGTGTATGATGCCATGTCATTGTTGGAATTTGGAAAGGCTATATCACTACACAAATACCCAATGGTTTCCCTAATTGTGGCGATGTTTGGAACCGTGAACTTTTTTCCTACATTGAAGAGAACTAAAGGGGAAGCGTTCCCGAGGGATTTTTGAGTAAAGAAAGGAAATTCATTTGCTTGTGTTGTGTTTGGGTGAAGAGGGAGGTGTCCAAATGGTCAAATAAGCATTGGTGAGGTGGTTGGATTATGTGTTGAGGTGCTCACTAATCCTGCCAACTTGTGATGATTGATTACATGACATGATAATACAATATTTGGTGTAATGAAAGTGTGCATAAGTAGACTATGTGAATGTGGAAGTTGTGGTTTTGCATACATGAATCCTTGCACATTTGCTAGAATGTGTTGATATAGTTTCACTTGTTGATTGCATTGTGAGAATGCATGCTTGTGTCGATAATGCATATATCAAAGAAAATATTGCATTGGAATTAAATGTGTAATAGCTAAAATTGATTGAATTATCAGTATGCCATAATTCTATGATCATTTCATGTGTCGTTGTGAATGTATCAATGCCAATATTGTTTGAAGAATACTTGTTTTTTATTTGGTTGCATGAGAGTTCTATTAAGAAAGACACATTATAGGTAGAGTTGTCTAGATATGGCCACAAGAGTAATCCCATAATGAAGACTAGATGCTACCACATGAAAAGACCAACATCATGAAAGGAATCTCAAATTTTTAAAATTTTTCTATATGAAATAGATCAAAATTTTGATGACAATATCTCATGGTAATTGTATGTATATGACATAGGTGGGATGATGGATCTATTTAGTGAGGAAAAATCACAACTATTATAATCTTGAAAGAAAAGGGAGGATTCTATTGTGATGACATTGGAACCCTGTGCTATGACTTGATCACCTTCAACTAATTATTGTTGAGTTTTCTAGTGGTATGTTGTGATAATAAACCCCTAGAATCCTATGCTCTTCTTGCATGTGAAAATCTTAGAAAATTATGAATCTCTTAAGGTACTATTTAGTAGAGAAGGGGATGCTTGATCTTGTAAGGGTAAGTGGTTTCAAGGAAGAGCTGACTTGAATGAATATGTTGTATGAGATTCATGGCTCAGATCAAGAGGAAATCTATTTGGGTGTGTTTGAGAATATAGTTAGTTGAATCTCACCCATGAAAACTGTGTGAAGTAAATATATATTTATACTGAATCTGCATCCACTTTGCCATAATTAGCAAACTCACAAATTATTGTTGCAACTAATTTATTTTTAATTATTTTCTTAATGCAACAACTTTATCCATGATTAAATCCTAGTTACCATAAATTTGTCTAGTACACTTATTCTAGGAGCCTCTAGAATAATTGACTTCTTTGACCTTATAGGAGCCTCTAGATAACTCATGAGAGTCCTCCATATTCACAAAGCCATATCTCCTAAACCATGAGGAACTACGTGACATGCCACATATCACCAGAAATGGCATGTCATATACTATCCATCTAGAATAGGATTACATGCATATTCATTGATTTTCATGTCTTTATACCTCAAACAAACTCGAGTCCCTTACCCATACCTTTGTGCTACCATAATTCAATACTAGACTTCTTTGAGGGTTGAAATCGATCTACAAGATCACTTTCCAAGGGTTGACATCAATGAAAATAAATTTTCCATCAACCAAATCCAATTGTACAACAATATCCTCCTTTGGAATTGATGGCAACACCAACATTGATGGAAACACTTAGTCTTGGAAATACTCATGCTCGTGGTCCCCGTGATCATCGATCCTTGTCAATGTTTCTATCTCTCCCTCTTTGACATCAGTGGAAAAGGGTATATCTCTTTGGGGTTTCTCCCCCTGACTGAACTCTCCTTGGATCTACTCCCCATGTCTGCATTGTCCTTTCGTTTTCTCCCCCTATCTAAATATCTTTGATCTTTCTCTGTGTTTGTAAGCCTCTTATTACTCTATCTCCCTTCATCTGAATAATCTCTCCCCCATTGAAAAAGGGTATCACTCTGATACAATTTTGATGGCATGGATGCCAATTCTCCCTTTATGATCATCTCTCCTCATTGAATCATACCTTTGTTCTTACCTCTCTGTCTGATTTTTTTTTTGAATGATCTTTCTACATGTATTATTTTTGGAGTTTTTGTCCATTGGTGCTTTCTTGTGTAATCAACTGACATATATAAAAATAATTCAAGAATAAGAATTCAAATATCCATGCATCATTATCATCCATTGATAATATTCATTTATCTTTGAACCACTCTCTGAACCAATCTATGAACCAATCTCTGAATCAATCTATGAATCCATGCTCTCATCCATTGTCATATATCTGTCCAAACCTGCTAAGTGTTCTTATGAATCCATCTTTTTCCATATTGTCAAAGACTCCACTACTCAATTGTCCACAATGATGACCCATTTATCACTGTATTATCATGAATTCTTCACTGTTGCAATTGATCATCAAATTTCAAATGTGTCCATTGGTCTTCTCTATCTATAAACCAAACTCTACATATCTAGAACAATTTTTGGTGTAATTTTCCAACTGATAAATTTTTCATACTGTACTCCTGCTAACTAATTTCTCTGAGTTTGTCTACTCAAACTCTGTAAGTTGATCAAAGGATGGCTCTCTAATCTGTCTCATATTTTGCATAGACTCCCCCTATCTCATATTCATATTAATTGGGAGTCTCCAAGATGAATGGCTCAAAAGAATACCTTCTCTAATGTGGAGTCATCTTCCTCTTCATCTATAGAGTCATCATCTCTATGAACTTTGAATTTTCCCTTTCTACATGTGGATTGATATCGCTCTATAACTCCTAAAAGTACAATCTCTTGATAGCTGCGGGAGTTATTAACCTCCAAGTGTAACCTTCGTACTTAGAATAGAATATTCTGGAAGTAAGAGAACCATTAAACAGATGTGTGAAAACCCTAGAAGATAAGTCAGCCCAAAGAGAATAATAATAAAGTATTAAAGGCTCCAGAAAGTGAGGTTGGCCCCACATGAAAAGACACCTTGGAAGAGTAGTATAAATAGAGGCTAGGTGCTCCTCATTTATACATACTCTCACTCAACAAAAGGAGGGCGCAAGTTTGAAGACCAACAGTTGCAGTTGCAGTATAAGGAGGAAGAAGTATGAAGAGGGTGGTGTAGCAGTTGTCGTGGTGTAATCTCATTCTTTTTGGTATCTCTCTTATGTGCTTATCTTGGTAAAGGTACACTTCTATTAGTAGAGGTACGTTCTCTTGGTATTTTGATGCTGCTACAACAACGATGTTTTTGGTTATGGTTTATCTGTTAGTTCTAGTGTGGAGTTGTTAGAATCATTCTATCTAATAAAAGTTTTGTGTGCTCGGAGATGGCATAGTGAATGCCTATGGTTGGGTGATAATGATGTGACATTTTCTATGGTTAAACGAGCATACCAATATTTTAACATGGTATCGGAGCTAGTTTCCTTTATAAGAGTATAACTGTTGGAAGGAAGATCCCTATTTTCCCTCTTTGTCAAGATCGTAGGGCACTTACTGAACCCACCAAGAAGTTCACCTTCGTAGGGCGCATCTTTTCCCTGGATCAGATCTGCAATTTTCTGAAGTTGAGAAATTACAGTTTTGTCATAAAACCCTAGGTCTACAGTACCAATTATAGTTGCAGTCCCAGTTGCTTCATACTAGTTGCTTTGTGCTAGTTTCTTTGTGCCAGTTTCTTCACACCAATTGTAGTGCTAGTTGCAACACCAGTTGCAGTACTGGTTGCAGTGAAAGTTTATGTGAAGTGTTGGGACTAACTCTTAGTTTTCCAAGTGCACCCTACCCTGTTGCATCTCCACCTACCTTCATATTGCAAGTTGGATCACTTTGAAGTTTTAGGATTCGTCGTTGCTTACCATTGTTTGTCACTCCTTCCATAGGTATGTACTTGTATATGTTTAAATTGTATCACTATCTTGAGGGTGTTTTCAGGAGAAGGGATCTTTTGTTCAAGAAAAAATCATAGATCCAGAGGGATCTCAGATCCATTACATTCATAGGAACAATTCACTCTAGGTTTGATTGATTAAATTGATAAGTTTCCAATTTGCACATATCAAGTTTGATAATTGCTACATTACAAGTAAACATTGCAGTTGTGACAACAATCTTTGAAAGGTTGTATTACTGCTAGATACAATGATTACTTAGTAGCATGTGAGTACTATTGATATAAATGCTTATTGTACTTGTTTGCAAGATGAACTAACATATCCTCTAGGAGATATTTATTGATTTGTTTCCTCACAGGTCACAAGTGATAACTCTAAGAAGGATCTATTATGACGAGTGTTCTCGTTATTATTTTTATAAGAGTATTATTCTTGCCTATTGTTTTCCCTCATTGTTGGTCCTGTTTTGGGTAGGTCACGGGTGATAACTCTGAGGAAAGCTAGAGTGAAACTTGTAGGAGGAAACATATTAGATGGTCTCTAGTTTGAAACATGGAGCAGACTATCCAAATAATAATTTGTATACACGACCGCATACATCCATGTACCAAAGAAAAATAGGATGAAGAAAGGTACTTTTGTGAAATACAGAGTATCTCATATGGAGATTGATTGTAAGGAGCAGAAGGATACAAAGGTGACCGAAAAAATCCCTCTAGTTCAGTTGATCACTCTTCAAATCATCAGGAAGAGTTCGTAGAGCCAGAAGGGCCTACTTAGAATTGTTGCAGTAACCAGGAAGAGACCAACATGGTCTTGTGACACTTTGCGGGATGCAAAGATATATGGCATTGATGAGCCATATCATGAGCAACAGATGGCTCCACCAGTGGTGAGGTGGGATAACCCACCAAGTACCATCTCAGAAGGAGCTAAAGTTCATAGGGAGTCATCCCTCATGATCCAGTAGGGAGGAGAAACCTCCCCAAGACCATTCATAGGAGACTTTAAAGAAAATCATCACACATAGAGGGAGCAGATGGCTCTAAAGATTATATAGACTCAGAGGGATTCAAGCTTCAAAGGGAGCATGGAGACTCAGAGTGAGCGTGATATTAGAGAGATTCAGTGGATTAGAGACTTTCATTCAGAAAATTGTCCTCCTCGGATTCAAATGGGAGAGAGAGAGATGTCTTCCAGGACTCACAGATAGGTGTCATGAGTTGAGGAGACAATATCGAATATTTAGAGGCTTTGAGGAGATATGAGACCTTCTGGGAATATTCCTTTGCTTCAGTGAAAGAGGAGGAAGTCAGTCAGAAGAATTGGGATATGTATTTTTCCTTGGTCCTGAGACTGGAAAGGAATTCAGTGGTGACTTCCAAGATCAAACATGTTTATGATGACAACATAGAGATGCACAAATCCTAATTTGTGGCCAGAGGATTCTCTCAGCAAGAGGGAGAATATTATGACGAGATGTTTTCTCCAGTAGTCATAAGAAGTGTACATATATCATCCATAAGGTACATGAGAAGGAGTCTCATGTCTGTATATTAAAGAAAAAAATGTACAGGATTAAGCATGCACTGAGGGCATGATATGCCAGATCAGATAGTTTCTTGATGATCTTGGGCATTACCAAGAGTAAAGTAGATTCCAATCTTTAGTAGAAGGTTTTGGATGGTGGAATAGTGATATTATTGTTATATGTGGATGACTTGTTTCTAACATGTGTTGAGAATCTCATTGATGAATGTAATAAGATGCTTGATTCAAAGTTCGAGATGAAGGACCTGGGTATAATGCATTACATTTTGGGTCTGGAGTTATGGCAGAGACCGGATGGGATTTTCCTTAATTAAGGAAATTATGCTAAGTAGATCCTGAAGAGATTTGGGATGATGGATTGAAAGGACATGCCTACCCCAATGGTGACGAATCTGAAGTTGTCATGTGATACTTCTTTAGAGACAGTGGATACCACCATGTATAGATAGTTGGTTGGTTCATTGATGTACTTGATGAGCATGCGACCAGATATATGTTTTGTGGTGAACACATTGAGTCAGTATATGGTTGAAACAATACATGTTCACTTGGTTGTAGAAAAACATGTGTTGAGATACATGAAGGGTACAATGGATTATGGACTCATGTGTGATGTGGATTATGAGATTAGACTCCATAGGTACACAGATTCAGATTGGGCTAGTAGAGTTGCATACTAGAATATTACATCTAGATGTTGTTTCAGTCTGGGATTGAGTATGATCTCATGGTTCAGCAGAAAGCAGTCCAGTGTAGCACTCAGTACGACTGAGGCAGAGTACATAGTAGTGTGTTTAGCTAGCAGTGTGGCTTCGAAAGTTGCCAGTTGGTGTGTTTGATCTTGAGTTAGATGTGACTTGCATCTGGTACGACAACTAGAGTTGTGTGAAGTTGTCGGAGAACCTATTGTTTCATGACAACTCGAAGCATATCAAGATCATGTATAATTGTATCAAGAATATGGTGCAAAGAGAAGTGGTGAAGCTCCACTATGTGGATACGGATGATCAAGTAGTTGATACGTTGACCAAGCCTCTATCAAAAGTGAAGTTTGAGTACTTCAGGGACAAGCTTGGTGTGGTCTGAAAGGATGCACCCTTGTGATAGGGTATGATGTGTTACCGACATGACTCCATATAGTAGCATGGTATAGTGTGGATAGCAGGCGGTCATGCTAGGGCATTGAATGTGGCATCAGTCAAGATGATGTGTATGCAGAGCCTTTGGGGAGAGTGTGTTTTCCTAGTTGTGGAGGCCCAATCGATTTGTGTGGTTGGAGGCTTCATGCAAATCCTTCGGGGAGAGAATGCCTCCAGGACAACTAGAGGTCCAACCTCGTGTTTTGGATGTTTGCTACTCCAATGAAATAGTCTATTATGTAGGTATGATACTCTAGTAAAATATTCTTGTATGTAGGTACTCCATTGAAATAGTCATGTATATTTCTACTCCAGTGAAATAGTCAGGTATATTTCTACTCCAGTGAAATAGTCTAATACACTTAGCTACTCTAGTAAAATAGTCTGGTACACTGAGATATTTCTACTCTAGTGAAATATTATAGTATGCATAGCCACTCCAATGAAATAGTCTGGTAGGCTGAGATATTGGTACTCCAGTGAAATATTATGGTACAACTACTCTAGTGAAATAGTTTGGTACACTGAGATATTCTTACTCTAGTGAAATAGTCTAGTATGCATAACTACTACAGTGAAATAGTCTGGTACACTGAGATATTACTACTCCAATGAAATAGTCTGGTACACATGTTACACTGGTGTGACAACCAATGTGACTTAATCATATGAGAGAACAACATGTGATATCCAACATGAGACTTAGCCCCTTGAGGAATTGTTCATGTGAGAACTTTGTCCGTGTGAGTTGGTAAGACTCTGTATGAGACTTAGTCACCCCATTACCTATTTCTACATGAGATGGTTGTTTCTATGACTGTAGATCTAGTGCATGGTTATTGTGGACTAGAAGAAAGTCCCATCATTATGTTTGTTCCAACTAGTGGGATTCATTTTATGCTGGTTACTAATCTGGATGCATGCTGTGTGTGGTTACAAAACTTTTTGTGATGTCAAATTCTATGTGAGTTGACGAGTTATTAGTTATTTATGAACTAGATGTCATATTATGTGTGAGATAATGAGTTAATAGTTCTTTATGAACTAGATGCCAGATTATGTGTGAGCTGGCAAGTTGAAGCCCCATGATGGAATAAATCCTGGAAGGATGATGATAACCCAGATGCATGACTATGACATGACCATCAGATAGTTTTTATGTGTGACTATGACAGAGCATGTGTGGCTAAGATGGTGATACTTATTACATGATCTATTTGATTATGAGATGGCATGTTGGGCCATGCTACTTGTTACATGATCTGTTTGATCATGAGATAGCCTATGTGGGTATGGTGATGCTACCTATAGATTGGTCTACAAGATCATGTGATTCTTGCCCATGTCATGTGAGATAGATGGACGTGTTTGAGACCATGACATGAAGAACATCTTAGTTAATACCTCCCTAGCTAAGAGGGAGTGTTGATGTTTTAGTAGCTACGAGAGGTATTAACCTCCAAGTGTAACCTTTGTACTTAGAATATAATATTTTTGAAGTAAGAGAACAATTAAATATATGTGTGAAAACCCTAGAAGAGAATTATGCTCAAAGAGAATAATAATAATAAAGTATTAAAAATATCCAGAAAGTGAGGTTGGCTCCACATAAAAATACACCTTGGAAGACTAGTATAAATAGATGCTAGGCACTCTTCATTTATACATACTCTCACTCAACAGAAGGAGGGCGCAATTTTGAAGAGTAGCAGTTGTAGTTGCAGTAGAAGGAGGGGAAAGTATGGAGAGGGTGGTGCAGTATTTTTCATGGTGTAATCTCAGGCTTTTGAGTATCTCTCTTGTTTGCTTCTCTTGATAAAGGTACACTTCTATTCGTAGAGGTACATTATCTTCGTATTGTGTTGTTATTGCAACAATGGTGTTTCTGGTTAGGATTTATTTGTTGGTTCCAATGTGGAGTTTTCAAAATCATTCTATCTAATAAAAGGTTAGTGTGCTCGGGGGTGGCATAGTGAATACCTATGGTTGGGTGAAAATGATGTGACATTTTCTATGGTTAAATGAGCATACCAAAATTTTAACATTATTTACCTACTCTTATTTTCTTTCTCGCACTACTACAAATCTTGTGATCTCTAGAATCTATTCTTTATTCACATGTCCTTCTTTTCTTTCATTTCTTATCCAAACCTTTCATTATATGACATCTTCCTATTTATTTGTAGATTTTTCTTCATCTCATATTATTGCCAATATTGCAATTTCTGGGACCTAGTCGTTGTTCACCTGTTCTTATTTCACTTGCTCTTTCTCTTGTTCTTTTCTTTTCCAAATCTTAGTGTATCTGGTATATGTTTCTTTCTTCATGGATGGCATCATCATGCTTCTACAATTACATGATATATGACCATAGTTGTGCCATTTGTAACACTCAATTTTTTGTGGGTCCACATAAACATTTCTTGCTTGAACATTTCTTCCATAAGCCCTACAATCTACAACCTTATGTCCAAAGTTATTACAATAAACACAATGACCATAAAATAAATTTACATACCTGGGAGTGAATGATCTTCTTTATGGTGTCCTTCTTAATTCTTTCCTTTCCTGATCATGATCATGATCGAGGCTTATTTGTGGCTTAATCGTGGAGGATCTTCTTCTGTAGTCTTCTTCTTGAGTCTTTTGCACTTCAGGAGTGTTCTTCTTCAATGGATTGCATTCTTCCTTATTCATCAAACCTTTAATGACTTTTTCATAACTTGTTGGCTTCTCTTCATTCTTCCTTTATGGAAACCTAGGGTGCTTCTCTTCAACTAATGATGTGGATGTTTCTTTCTCTTCAACATTCGTGCTCATCTTGAAAACTTTGAATCTTAGTGTGACAACTTCTTCTTAAAGCTTCTCAACCTCTTATTTATTCATCATCTAAATCCTCATGACTTATTCTATTCTCTTTGCTTCCTCGAGTTGTATCTTTAAGGTGATTATTTCTTCTTCAAGTCTTCTCTCTTCTTGACCAAACCTTGCCTCAAGTTGGTTTAAATCATTATTTATTGAAAAGAGATGATTTCTTAATATCTTCTCTCTCTTTTATGCTTCTTCCTTCTGTTCTACTATTTTACCTTGCAAACACTTCTTTTGATCTTCTATATTTTCTTCAACCTTTTTGGATTCTTCTAGATGAGCTCTTAAGTTCTCGATGACTTGTTGGGATTCTTCAAAACTTTGAACACTTTCCTTTTTCTTCATCAATTCTATATTGAGTGAATTATTTTCTTCTCTTTATTTCTTTAGTTCATCTAAATAACTAATCAGGTTTGCCTTTTCAATCTCAATATTTTCAATTTTCAAGTAAGGGAATTCAATTTCAAGATGTCTACGCTTTTCAAAATTAAAGAAAAAGAACTCACTTCTATTGGCTTATGTCACTTCACACTCTTCTTCTTCTGAATCTGTCTGACATGATGAGCATCTTTCTTCATATTTTGTACATGTATCTTCTTTAGAAAACTATGACTCTATGACGAGAGAAAAATAGATATCATGTAGCTTATCCCAAAATTCTTTAGCTGATGAAAAGTTTCCAACCTTTTCTCTTACTGGATTAGGTAATCCTTCCTAGATGAAATCCATTGCTATTTTGTTATTCTTCTTCAATTCCTTCTTAGATGTAGTCTTTGCTTTCTTTGTATCAGTGTATCCTGTCACAACTGAATAACAAATATCATATCCATGTGACTTTAAAAAGTTTATTTTCCTTATGATCCACATCTCATGCTCTAGACCATTATGACCATTAAACAATGGTACTCCATTCTCATTATATTCCATGATCTCCTTCCAGTGGTTAAACTATTTTTCTGAAGGAACCTGCTCTGATACCAATTGTTAGATTACTGAGAGGGGGGGTGAATTAGTAATGAAAAATGTATATCACTTTTAACCACAATTTATATTCCTTTAACTTATTCAACCATATTCATCAGTTTATCATCAATATATTATTGTATCATAAACATTTACATCCGACAGTGCATAATAAAAAATAATAAACACATCCACACAATACAAAGTACACCAATATTTACGTGGAAACCCAATGCGGGAGAAAACCACAAGATGTTTTTCTTATATGTCAATAATTACATTCAAGGAAGCACAAACTTCCAATTCTTTGGATCCAACCATAAGAAGGCTCCAACTCCCTAGTTTCATAGGCTCCAACTCCCTGATTTTATGGCTCCAACCAGAAGGAGGATCCAACCCCTTGACTTCTCCAGCTACAACAACCTAGTTCTCATGCTCCAACCTGAAGGAATATCCAACTCTCTGATTCTCCGGAACCAACTACAAGGAGGATACAACCCCCTTTCCTTTCCCCTTCCAACCGCCCTAAAATATAAATTCCAAATGTGAACAACCTGTCATTGTTACTGAATCAAACTCACTGTCACTACTAACCTTTGTTACTCTCAATTCCAACCTCTATCACTGTCATTGATCCAATTATTCTTCAAAAATTTCCTTCAAATACGCAACCTATTTTTACTACAACACGCGAGTATCCATTCCCTTCTTAAGTGCAACTCACAGATGTCTACATCTATCCTCACCGCAACTCGCGGACTACCACAAACTCACCCAATTTCACTATCAATGTCTATGCTTCTATCAAACTGTCACTGTAAATCTGATATTCAAAACCTGTCATTGTAATCTCATCAACCAAATCAGATCTACTTACCAAAACCACTCAACCATATGCATAATATCACCAAGATGTGCATCAACCAAGACTATTCACACATCAACTAGATGTACTATACCACATCATCCATAAACCAAGTTCCAACATTACTACCAACAATTGCCTCCAACAATGTATCAAGCATGTGCCAATCATGTGTCAACTATAAATCAACTATGACTCATCAAGATATACCAACACCATCAACTATATGTCCCAACATGTTGTAACAACCCCTTTGTTATGTCATATAAATACATGAGAAAACAATTTGATTTTTTTTAAACCATTAATAAGCATCATTAGAACGGGATAATCATGACAAGACATCCTTAGAATAAGTGAAAAATGACATTAACATGCTTCAGTCAATTGTAGTCAAATTCATGATAATAACATATATCATTAAAACACATTCTTCTTTTCTCAATTCATTTGCAAACTAGTTTTAGATGCTACTTAAAGCACGAAGGAGTCTGTCACTTCACATAAAATAAATTACAACTAACCACCCAACCTATCTTGCAAGGTTATGACTTCCATGACATATAATCAACGCTCAAGTCTAGGATTTATCTGAATGTTCTTGCCCATTTAAGGTCTCAAGACTCGCGACTATTCTGAGGAACAAGGAAGTGTCTAATTCCCAAAATTTTGATTCATTCCACAATTTAAATACAAATTACAGTGTTATTAACTACCTTTATGCAAACAGAGAAGATCTGGTGATATGGTTACTTCATCATAACATCATTGCATACTAATTCAATAATTTATCACCTTACTCATTTAAGGATATGAATAAATTATAGAAACATCAAGACAATAAGATTAAACAGTAAAATAGAATCCTTTTAATCAACAATCTACCATTCATGAAAGTTTTAAATCACTTAGAAATAGTGAAGAAATAACCTGTAACTAGGAGAGAGTTGTTCTAAGAAGGATTTTAAGTTCTGTAAGAAGCCTGAAGCTTCTCTTCTACCAACATAGTGCAACTCCTCTAGAGTCAATTCCAGGAGTGCATAGATGGATCCTTGAAGACCCAAGGTTCATAAGCTACAACACCCAAAGTACACAGAGACCCTCTCAAGTCGAGCAGAGGTAAAAAATTTTGGAAGTACAAGATTAGGAGAGATAGTGCGAACATACACAGGGGAGATGCAAGTATGCACTCAACAATTAGCATCTAATTATCAGGAGGGATGCGCTACGAGCACTGGAGTTTAAATCAAGGCAAAGATCAAGAGCGAAAGGGGTGTCGGGTTCAAGGAGGAGTCAAGACCGTTGAACCAGGAGGAAGCTACAGTAGCCGTCAGATTTGGGAGTTGCAGAGGAGGGTCGTCGGATCAAGATCCTATTAAGTCTCAGCCTTCAGATCTCACCAAGGGTATCAACGATGGGGAGCCATTGCGGGATCAGGCGATCAAGTTAACTATCACACTAGTTTTGGTTCTGCAATCCACATGGGTCATCGATCATCACCTACAAATAGAGCAACGATTGGCATCGAGCACACTGTCAACGACCAGATTCGATTGCAAAAATTGGGAGATGGTTTAAACATCGTGCTAGTCGAGGATCCGTGATCCTCCTAAGCCATCGATCTTCAAGATCGATGATATCACAAACATTGGATTAACCCGTCGCAATCAAGGAGATGGGTCGAGGTCATAGTTATCGGTCATACGAAAGGAGGACAAAGGCCGTTCGGGCTAGTTGACAAGGAGGGAAAAACCATGTTGTCCTGAAGCTCTAAAGTGATATACATCGTAGATATGTGAGTGTTTTCTAGCCATTGGATCTATTAAAATTTTTGGGTTAAAATAAGACAGTTAGATAAAGTCAAGATGCTTAAGGTTTAAGCTTCGGGGAATCTCACTCTAGGAGAAAAGGGAAGTGGAAAAAATGAACAACCCGGAGTCCTGAACCTTGAAATGAATCCAGACCATTGATCCAGGACCAATCACAGTCGTTGGATGAAATCCACGTGGAAGGAAATCATAAGAACTTCTATTGTTGACCACTTCAACACTGACCACTTCGGTGAAAAGAAGTCCATAACATGTAAAAATACTTGAAGGTCAAAGCCTCAGAGTCACAAAGTAAGGCACATTACAACACAATGATATCCCACGTCATCATAGTCCACGTCAGTAAGGACATGTGGTGCAATTAGATAGTGACAATTTTCATGATGTAGTTGGCACTTTAGGTATGAAATTTATGAATCAAGGTGACACATGGAAACCACTCAGCTAGTGCCACGTCAACAGTGACATCAACATCCACGTCACTCTGTGAGTATGTCACTACAGGATATTTGAATCCAGAGTAAACATGGATCTCCAAAATAATTTCTAGTCGTAGATCGGAGCAAGCTATAGGGACCATTGATCTCTGAGTTAGTTGGATTTGGATCTCCATTGAGTTAAGAGGTAAAGTAAAGGGGTAAAAATCCCCTGAAGTTATAAAATACCAGAGTAAGGGAGATCCATAGATTTAGCGAGCAAACCAGGGTTGTATATCTTCAAGTCTTAGTCCTTCAAAGGTTTCATCAGTTCGACACTCCGGGGGGAGGGAGTGGTTGTTCCAAAAGTGATGAAATCCTAGAGTTTCAAACTCCGGAGGGGATCTCCACCGTAGAAAATCGTGTAAGGAAAAAGTGTGAAAGCTATTAGATTAGATTACCAAAATTTGAGAATAAAGTTAGGGTAGGGTTAACCCACAACTGTTGGTCAACACAACTCAAGACTGGATTCAGTCAGTTAGCATTCCAGGAGAAAAGAAGGGTTAAATTTAAGAAAACTCCATAGCATCAGAGTTCTGGAGCCTCGAATATCACCCCTTTGGATTAGCACTAGGTTATGGCCCCTGGTCACAAACTTAACTTTGTTTTAGGAAAAAGGGCTAACGCCCAGGAAAGAAGTAAGTAAAGGTTATAAGTCCGGAGACCTTCACCCAGACAACCCGATACCTCGAATTAGATTTTTAAGATACTATGGCATAGGGGTTCCTCACTACTAACAACTAGGGTTAGCCCAAGATTTACATCAGAGGAACAAAAAAATTCGAGTAAACCACCATTGAGAATCCACCATTTGAAAGAAAATAAATATAGTAAAATTAACAGTAAGTTATGATACAATTTTGGGTTCTGTATGCCTCTCGGCGGCGAAACCCATCAATTGAATTAATTTGGATTTTAAATGAAAGTCAACAAGGGCTTACGATACAAATTGGAACTAAGCTACAAATGAACAACAAGCAATACATTTAAAATGTCCTAACATAATCCACTTAAACTCTATTGAACATATTCGGGTAAGGATGAAAAAAATGGACTTAACCATAAGCTATATAAATACATATTTCTCACTAAACAAGGAGGATCATACCGATATACAAAGTTTGGAAAACATCTAAAATTTAAAGAGAATATTTAAAATATAACACTGTAGCTATTGTTTGTTTGCCAGCAAATGTAACACTGGACATTTATAACTTCCAATGATTCTACAGTAACTCTATCCATCTATTGTACTAATACTCTCATAAAATAAATAAATTCATCTTATAAATACCAGAAATCAAAGAAACTTGTGTGTTGAAGATGTCCTTACAAATCTTTTGTTCCTTCCTTTCCTTCACTTGCTAATCACGGAGAATTCACCGGTACCTCACAACCAATGCTAGGGGTAATCTTCTTCCCCCTTAGCCCCCCGAGCCGCAAATGGGCCAAGCACAAATACCAAAACACAATAGCTTCCAGGCTTGCCTTGTAAGGGATAGCTTCCACTCTTTCCACAAGCCTGGAGTCCCAACTCTCACAAGAAAAAACACAACCAATCAAAAATTCGACAGCGTAACAGTTCTTTCCTAGGGTTCGATCCTGTTCCCTTATATGTCCATATCTTTATAACATTCTTCCTCACAGACATTTTCCCCTCATGCATAATTTATTAATTTTTAGAAATTCAGTTCAAGGATTATTCATCCACTACAGGTGTCACATCCTCCCCGCGTTGCACAAGTAATTTCTCTTTTATTTTTCTTTAAAATCCACCTTTCCTCCCATTTCCCCATGTGTTCCTAAATTTCCTCTTAGCTATCCCTTAGTTTCCCCAATCCCCTTAATTAATGGGTGTCTCCTAACTAGGTTTTAGTTAGGGTTGGATTAGGATTATTCTTAATTAGGCTAGGGATGGTTGACTCAAATTCTATTCTATGCACCACCCATTCTCTCAAGTTGTAATTATTTTTAAACAAGGGTTTATTTTTAACACTTTCATGCACCCTTGTGTATTTTATAAATTCTTTAGGTTCTTACTTCCTATTTCCTAACCATTGATTTCCTTCAAATATTTACTCATGTCACAATTGAATTAGCCCCTTTATTTAAAATTTGTGGTTGGATTTAATAATTAATACTCTATTGTTTAATTAATTATTTAATCCATTAAGGTCAGATCATTCCAGTGTTTTCTAGGCCACCTATGTTTATTGACTCAGGTTTCCATTGTGCGACGTGCCCTTCAAAATGAAACTCATGCTCCAAGGGTGCCACTCATGTTGACTTGTTTTTGGAAGTTTGTCCAACCCCTTGCAATCAAAACTCCATTCGGTAGACCTTGTGAGAGACTAAGAACTTATAAGAAATAAGGACCTTGCCTTATTGTGTGCCCCTTAGAAAGATACGTGAGCAACTGTCTCAATCTTCCCTCACGACATCATGGACCACCCAACTAGGTAATCGTTAACCTACATTTTTGGCCACGGTGGGAGTGCTAGTAGGCTGTGACATGGATGTTTCCACCCCTCTCCCTTAATATCTAGTTTTCTATGCAAGGCCCCTTTACTCCTTATGTGAGTCAGATTAGCAAGCATCATCAAGCCTGCATCCACTGACAAAACCAATGTCAAAATCCATATATATAAATCGTACTAAAATCCATCATACATCATATGTGCATAATAATGAAATACTCAAAAAATACAATCCACTCCCTAACTCAATCTAGAGTCCAAGGGAGCCCCTTGATGCCACCGACATCCATAACCTGTCATGTGTCTTGCACAATCAAGACGACTTGTCAAAAGCACATGTTAACACACACACACACACACACACACACACACACACACACACATATAATCAAGCAGCTATAACACCTCAACATCATCATATATAACCCGAAATTTGAATGAAATCATAGTGTTCCATACCCGAATCAATTGCAAGAAAGTGTCCTCAAAGAATAAGTCAATAATATTATGCTCAATAGAGTGGGATGTTACATACACCCCCTCTTGTTTTAAAATCCATCCCAAAGTTTGTACAGTATGAAAAAGAAAGTAAATAAATGTATATGATATAGAACTATATGTCTAATATATCAAACAAGTAAGGAAACTATTGATGCATCTCATATGCGTCCTCCCAAGTAGCCGAGTGTGAACTATAATTTTCCTACTGGACCTTGACCTGATCGAATGTTCAATGTCGTAGTTTTCGAATGCAATGGTCCAGAATGCAGATTGGATCTGCCATGAGAGCACCCTCGTCTGACACCTGCAAGGAACTCATGTCAATAACATGTGAAGGTTCACTAATATAATGTCTCAAAATAGATACATGAAAAACGTCATGCATATGCCTCAAATAATCAGGCAAGGCTAGTCGATAAGCCATGGGTCCCTTATTTTCCACTACTTCAAAGGGTCCCACGAACCTAGGAGAGATTTTAACACCTTTTCCAAACTTGATCAAACTCTTATGCGGTTTTTCTCGCAAGAAGACTCTATCTCCAACTTCATAATTGTGTTCAATGCAATGTTCATCAACATAACTCTTATGTCGATCATGCGCTTCTTTAATTATCTATCTGATTGATTTCATTTGTTCTTCCATTTGTTGAATCGCGTCTGGTCCTATCAGTACCCTGTCCTCAAGTCAATCCCAAATCAATAGCGTTCGACACAGTCTCCCATAAAGAAACTCAAACAGTGCCATCTTAATCATACTCTGGTAGTTGTTGTTGTATGAAAATTCTACTAGTGGCAATATTTCTTCCCAATGTTTATGTCGGTCCATTACATACATACGCAACATATCCTCCAAAATATGGTTTTTCCTTTCTGTTTTCTCGTCTGTCTCTGGGTGATAAGTTTTACTAAAGTTTAATCGTGTTCCCAAGGACTCTTGGAAACTGGTCCAAAACCATACTATAAACATCGATCCTTGATCGGATATGATTCTTTTTGGCACTCCATGTAATCTCACAATATTGCTGATAAATACTCTAGCTATGTTCGGTGCTTGATATGTCATATGCACTAGAATAAAGTGTGAACTCTTCGTCAGAGTGTCAACTACCACAAACATTGAATTGTGTCTTCTTGATGTTAGTGTAAATCCAACAATAAATTCTATCGAAATGACTTCCCATTTCGATTCAGGAGCGTGTGGTTGTAACAATCTTGTTGGATGGCTATGTTCAACCTTCACTTGCTGACATTCTAGACATCTCTCCACGTAACTAACTATCTCTGCCTTCATTCCCTTCGAGAACAACAAAGGCTTAAGATTTGCCTTCATCCTCATGACTCCTAGATGAGCCATGTATATTGCTTGATGCACTTCACTTAATATCAAACTTCTTAGTTCGTCGCTAGTTGGTACATAAATTATTCTGTTAAATCTCAATAATCCATCGTCGTCTAGTGAATAACCTTCATACTTCAGTACCATCATGGTATCTTGTCCAATATTTTTCTTAACTTCCTTATACCAATCATCATTGATTTGTAGAGTTATAATATTTTCTCGAAGATTCATCTTAAGAGGTAACATCGAAAATATGTGTGGCCTCCTACTGAGCACATCCTCCACTCAGTTCACAGTTCCTTTAATGTAAGAAATTTCAAAGTCGTATTCATTAAGAAATTATGACCAACGCCTTTGTCGCACGTTCGGGCCACTTTGTGTAAAAATATGTTGCAATCCACAGTGATCTGTCTTTAATTCAATTTTTTGTCTAATCAAATAATGTCTCCATAAACAATATCTAATAACTCTAGGTCATCTGTTGTGTAGTTCTCTTCATGCCTTCTCAATTTTCGTGAAATGTAAGTGATCACTTGACCATCTTGCATCAAATATTTTCCTAACCCTTTTTTGGATGTGTCTGTGCATACCAAGAACTCCACGTCCATGTCGGGGACTTTTAGTATCAGTGTTGTCAACAACAACTCCTTGAGCCTTTGAAATTCTTCCATTTCTCAATCCACAAGAACTTCTTGTTCTTCTTCTACAATTCCATGATCGGTTTTTCTATCTTCGAAAATCCTTTGACAAATCACCAGTAATATCCTGCTAAACCCATAAACTATGTACTTCATGTACATTTTTCGGTGTTGGCCATTCCATAATAGCCTCCACTTTCGCTAGATCCATAGCGATACCTTCGCTAGATATGACATGTCCCAAGTAGTGAATCTTATATTGGTAAAGCGAGCATTTTGATAGCTTCTCGTACAATTTGTTTTGTCTTAGGAACTGCAGGACCAACCTCAAGTGTTCATCGTGTTCTTCCTTCATATGGGAATAAATTAGCATGCCATCAATAAAAACTTGAATTTTTTTATCCAAGTATTCATGGAACACCCCACTCATCAAAATCATGAATACCCTTGGGGCGTTTGTCAATCCGAACAGTAAAACTGTAAACTCATAGTGTCCAAATCTCGTCCTAAAAGTGGTCTTAGATATATCTTCTTCCTTAAGCCGCAATTGGTAATATCCTAATCTCAATTCAATCTTTGAAAATATCATTTCCCCTTTCATATGATCAAACAAATCATCTATTCTTGGCAATGGATACTGTTTCTTGATCGTCTCTTTGTTCAATTGACAATAGTCAATACAAAGTCTCCATGATCCATCCTTCTTCCTTACAAAAATATTTGGTGCACCCCAAAGTGACACACTTGGATGAATAAGTCCCAAGTCCAACAATTCCTTTAATTTCATTTTCAACTCCTACAATTCAGGCGTTGACATCCGGTAAGGATCTCTTGCAATAGGTTCAGTTCCCGATTTCATGTCTATTGTAAACTCCAACTCTATTTTGGGCGGTAAACTGGGTAACTCTTCTGGAAAAATGTCTACAAACTCTTGCACTATAGGAAATTTGTCTAGTCCTTTCACCTCGTTCTTTTCATTCAATGTTAATATTTCATATAGTTTTCATCCCTTGTGCATACTCTTCTACAATTGTAGGGAAGAAATGAACCTCAAGGACACTCCCTGGTTTCTTCCTACAATCACTATACTTTGTCCCAAATCATCTGTCAAACTTAATTGTTTCGTCTTACAGTTAAGTATCACATCATGTGATTCCAACCAATCCATACCAATCACTATGTCATGTGATCCTAGTATCATGACATAAAGATATACCTTTGTTACAAAGTCTCCCATTTTAAGGCTACAGCCTGTAACCTTTCCTCCAACCTTTTGTTTGGAACCCGCAGCCATTTCCATGTACTTGAACTCATCCTTCTCAACTTCCTTTACCTTAATTCTCTTCAGCGTTGCACTAGAGATGAATATCTCTATAGTACCTGGATCTATCACTACACTGTATTTTTTTTTGCAATCATACCTGACGTCTCTAGCATAGTGAATTGATGCTCAACCTAGTGGTTGTTCACTGCTGCATGTATCCTGTGGACCTTGCCCAAATCTCCGATCGTAGTGGGTCCTGGTGATCTGACTGCTCTGTCCTTCTCAATCATATGGTCTCGTTGGTAATGTAGCTCACCACATGTCCAACATCCAGTCTTCATCCGAGTGCTCCTAGTCCCCGAAGTAGAAGTTGCTAGTCTAACAACTGTGATCCTGGTTTATTTTTCTGAACAAGATGAAACTACTGTTGCGGTCGACGTTGTTGTTGTTTTGATCCTTTCTAAAAAGTCCTCTATTAAGGAGTCTGTCATCGTGGTGTCATAAACATAGGTCCTCTAAGTGCAACTTGAGGCCCTGTAGTATGTCTGGGTGGTGGTAGATGTTGTTGCACTCCCGATGACGTATGTCCAGTCTGTCTAGAGGAAGTCTTTCCCTGGCCCCCATAGTTTAGCTCTTCCTTAGCTATGATGGCCTTTTGAATCACATCATGCAAATTCTGATGCATTAAGATCCTCACCTTCACACGGATGTTGGAGTTAAGGCTAAACAATAACTTGTTGACCTTCAAATTCTCCATGTTCAGATGTGGAGCATACCTAAGTAGATCCTTGAATTTGGCCTCATACTCTGGCACCGTACAACCTCCCTGTCGTAATGCATTGAACTCATTAAGCTGATGCTCAATGAATTCTTCGGACAAATACCTTTCCCAGAACCGTTCCTCGAACAGTTCCCAGGACACGTCTTCGATGACCATGTTTAGTTGAGGCAAGATCATATTCCACCATAGAATGTCACTCCCCTTCAACTGAAAGACTGTCATGAAAAATTTCATGTTGGAGGTGTAATCACGAAGTGAGAAACACATTGCCATGTTCTCCAACCAAGCCTCGGTGACTAAGCCATCTGGGGCACCCCATATCTTGGGAAATTTCACCTTCTTGAGTTCTCAGTGTAAGCTACCACTACCAATTGGGGCTCATTGTGAACCCTCATTTGGTACATATTCTCTTCCCTCATCTCTATCCAGGTAGTTGGTCAACACCTCTGACATCCTCAGGAAGGTTCTCATCATACTTACTACATATCCCACGACAATCTGCTCTTGCTCAAAATTTTGATCCTCTTCTTGGGGATTACACCTTTTAGACATGGATGCTATCGAAGGTGTCACACCTCTTCCTCTAACACCATGTCATCTACATTCCCTATGCCCTTTTACCATGATTACCTGCAAGATCATTTCAAAATTTTATCAGCGAACCAATTCATTCATTTCATTTAACACAGTGGATGGCATAGCGGTCCAATGTCACGGGGTTGAACCCGCTCTTATACCATATGTAACATCCCCTCTATTAGGTCATATAAATCCATGAGAAAATAGTCTGATTCTTTTTAACCATTAATAAGCATCATTAGAACATGATAAACATGACAAGACATCATTAGAATAAGTGAAACATGATATTAACATGACTCAGTCAATTGTAGTCAAATTCATGATAATAACATATATCAGTAAAACACATTCTGCTTTTCTTAATTCATTTTCAAACTAGTTTTAGATACTACTTAAACCACAAAGGAGTCTGTCACTTCACATAAAATAAATTACAACTACCCACCCAACCTATCCTACAAAGTTAGGACTTCCATGATACATAATCAACGCTCAAGTCTAGGATTCGTCTGATTGATCTTGACCATTTAAGGTCTCAAGAATGACGACTGTTCTGAGGAACAATGAAGTGTCTAATTCCCAAAATTTCTATTCATCCAACAATTTAAATACAAATTACAGTGTTCTTAACTACCTTTCTGCAAACAGAGAAGATCTAGTGACATGGTTACTTCATCATAACATCATTGCATACTAATTCAATAATTTATCACCTTACTCATTTAAGGATAGGAATAAATTCCAGAAACATCAAGACAATAACCTTAAACAGTAAAACATAATCCTTTTAATCGATAATATACCATTCATGATAGTTTTAAATCACTTAGAAACATTGAAGAATATAACTTGTAATTGGGAGAGAGTCAGTTATAAGAAGGAGTTTAAGTTTTGTAAGAACCCTGAAGCTTCTCTTCTAGCAACACAGTGCAACACCTCCAGAGTCAATTCCAGGAGTGCGTAGATGGCTCCTTGAAGGCCCAAGGTTCGTAAGATACATCACCCGAAGTGCACAGAGATCCTCTCAAGTCGAGCAAAGGTAAAAAAATTTGGAAGTAAAATCTCAGGAGAGATAGTGCGAACATACACATCAGAGGCACACGTACGCATGCAACAATTAGCATATAAATCTCAGGAGGGATGCACTAAGAGAGTTGGAGTTTAAATCAAGGAAAATCTCAAGAGAAACATGGGTGCATGGTTCAAGGAGGATTCAAGACCATTGAACCATGAGGAAGTTGTAGTAGTCGTCAAATATGTGATTTCTAGAGGAGGGTCCTCAAATAAACATATGATTAAGTCCTGACAGTCAGATCTCAGCGAGGGTAGATCAATGACAGGGAGCCATTGCAGGATCAGAGGGTCAAGTTAACTATCGCGTCGGTTTTGGTTCCACAATCCACATGGGCCACTGATCGTCGCCTACAAACAGATCAACAGTTGGCATCGATCACACTATTAATGAGCAGATTCGATTGCAGAAATCAGGAGAGGGTTTAAACATCATGCTAGTCGAGGCTCTGCGATCCTCCCAAACCATGGATCTTCAATATCAATGATATCACAAACATCGAATTAACCCATCGATTAGAATTCAAGGAGATGGGTCGAGGTCATAACTCTCGGTCATATGAAGGGAGGACAGAGGCCCTTCGGGCTAGTTGATAAGGAGGGAAGAACCCTGAAGTCCCGAAGCTCTGAAGTGATCTACACCATAGATCTGTGAGTGTTTTCTAGTCATTGGATCTGTTAATATTTTTGGGTTAAAGGTGGACGGTTAGATAAATTCAATATGCTCGAGGTTTAAGATCCAGGGAATATCACTTTGGGAGAAAAGGGAAGCGGAAACAATGAACAACCCAGAGTCCCAAACCTCAAAATGAATCTGGAACATTGATCCAGGACCGATCATAGTCATTGGATGAAATATGAGTGGAAGGAAAGTGTAAGCACTTCCATTGCTTACCACTTGGGCATTGACCACTCCGGTGAAAAGAATTCCAGATCATGTAACAATACCATAAGGTTGAAGCCCTAGATTCATGAAGTAAGGCACATGGAAACAAAATGAGATCACACGTCATCATAGTCCACGTCAGCAAGATCACTTCAGTAAGGACACATGGTGCAATTAGATAGTGACAATTGTCCAGGTCTAGTTGGAACTTTAGGTACTAAAGTTATGAATCAAGGTGACAGGTGGAAACCACTCCTCTAGTGCCACATCAATAGTGACATCAACAACCACATCACTTTAAGAGTATGCCACTCTGGGAGATTTAAATCCAAAGTAAACATGGATCTTCGAAGAGTCAAATATCTGAAATTGTTTCTAGTCGTAGATTGGAGCAAGGTATAAGGACCATTGATCCCTAAGTTAGTTGGATTCATCTCTCCGCTAATTTAAGAGGTAAAGTAAAGAGATATGAAGGCCCCAAAATTCTGAACTTCCGGAGTAAGGGAGATCCATAGATTTAGCGAGCAAACTAGGGTCGTAGATCTTCAAGTCTTAGTCCTTCAGAGGTTTCGACAGTTCGACACTCTGGGGGAAGGGAGTGGTTGTTGCAAAAGGTGATGAACTCCCAAAGTTATGAACTCTGGAGGGGATATCCATCGTAGAAAATCATGTAAGGAAAAGTGCTCCAGCCGTTAGATTATATTACCAAAATTTGAGAATAAAGGTGAGGTAGGGTTAACCCACAATTGTCGGTCAACACAACTCAAGACCGGATTCGGTCGCTTAGCACTCCAGGAGAAAAGAAGGGTTGATTTTAAGAAACCTCTAGAGCGTCAGAGTTCCGGAGCCCCGAATAGCACCCCTTTGGATTAGCACTAGGTTCTAGCTATTGGTCACAAGCTTAATTTTTTTTTAGGAAAAAGGTCTAACACCCAGGAAAGAAGTAAGTAAAGGTTATAATTCTGGAGACCTTCTCCCAGACAGCCCGAGATCTCGAAGTTGGATTTTTTTAAGATATTATGGCACAGGGGTCCCTCACTACTAACAACTAGGGTTATACCAAGATTTACATCAGAGGGACACAAAAATTCAAGTAAACCACCATTGAGAATCCACCATTTGACAGAAAATAAATATATTAAACTTAACAGTAAGTTATGATACAAGTTCGGGTCTCGTACGCCTCTTGGTAGTGAAACCCATCAATAGAATTGATTTGGATTTTAAATGAAAGTCAACAATGGCTTACGATACAAATTGGAAGTAAGCTACGAATGACCAACAAGAAATACATTTAAAATGTCCTAACATAATCCATTTAAAATCTGTTCAACATATCCGGGTAAGGATGAAAAATACAGACTTAACCATAAGCTATATGAATACATACTTCTCACTAAACGAGCATCAGATCGATATACATAGTTCGAAAAATGTCTGAAATTTACAGGGAAGATTTAAAATATAACATTGTAGTTATTGTTTGTTTTCCATCAAACGTAACACTGGACATTTATACCTTCCAATGATTCTACAATAACTATATCCATCTACTGTACTGATACTCTCGTAAAATAAATAAATTCAGCGTATAAATACCAGAAATCAATGAAACCTCTCTGTTGAAGATGTCCTTCTAGACCTTGTGCTCCTTTCCTCCCTTCACTTGATAATCACATAAACTTCACCGATACCTCCCATCCAATGCTAGGGTTACTCTTATTCCCCTTTAGCCCCCCGAGCCACAAAGGGGCCAAGCACAAAGACTTGAACACAATAGCTTCCAGGATTTCATCACAAGGGAGAGCTTCCACTCTTTCCACAATCTTGGAGTCCCAACTCTCACAAGTAAAAACACAGTCAATCAAAAATTTGGCAGCATAACAGTTCCTTCCTAGGGTCCGATCCCTTTCCCTTCTACATCCACTTATTTATAGCATTATTCCTCACAGACATTTGTCCCTCATGCATAATTCATTAATTTTTAGAAATTCAATTCAAGGATTATTCATCCACTATAGGTGTCACATCCTCCTCGAGTTGCACAAGTAATTTCTCTTTTATTTTTCTTTAAAAGCCACCTTTCCTCCCATTTCCCCATGTGTTCCTAAATTTCCTCTTAGTTATCCCTTAGTTTCCCCAATCCCCTTAATTAATGGGTATCTCCTAACTAGGTTTTAGTTAGGGTTGGATTAGGAGTCTTCTTAGTTAGGCTAGGGTTGGTTGACTCAAATTCTACTCTATGCACCACCCATTCTCTCAAGTTGTAATTATTTTTAAACAAGGGTTTCTTTCTAACACTTTCATGCACCCTTGTTTATTTTATAAATTCTTTAGGTTCTTACTTCATATTTCCTAACCATTGATTTCCTTCAAATATTTACTCATGTCACAATTAAATTAGCCCCTTTCTTTAAAATTTATGGTTGGCTTTAATAATTAATACTCGATCGTTTAATTAATTATTTAATCCATTAAGGTCAGATCATTCCAGTGTTTTCTAGGCCACCTATGTTTATTGACTCAAGTTTCCATTGTGTGATGTGCCCTTCAAGATGCAACTCATGCTCCAAGGGTGTCACTCGTGTTGACTTGTTTCTGGAAGTTTTTCCAACCCATTGGAATCAAAAATCCATTCGGTCGACCTTGTGAGAGACTAAGGGATTCTTAGGAATAAGAACCCTGCTTTATTGCACACCCCTTAGAAATCTACGTGAGTTACTATCTCAGTCTTCCCTCATGACATTGTGGACCACCCAACTAGGTAATCATTAACCTACAATTATGGCCATGGTGGGAGTGATAGTAGGTTGTGACATGGATGATTTTTTTGATATTATGGTAGCTGCGGGAGGTATTTACCTCCACGTGTAAACCTAATGAGAATAGAATACTCTAGAAGCAAGAAGAAACCCTAATGAGTTGGCTAATAACCCTAGAAGACAAGCCGACTCAGGGGGATAATTGGTATTAGGTTATTAGGATCCAAGAGAAGAAGTCAGCCAGAAGAAATAATATATACTGAGCAGACAGATACCCAGAATGAGAAGTCGGCCCAGGCAGTTAGCCAGAATTAGTATAAATACAGGAGGCCAATCCTCATTCTTGTAGGCTTTCTTTGAATTACAGAGAAGCACTTGTGCGCATTGTAGTTGCCCAGTTTGTGCGCAGGTTTGGAGGAGAGATGTCATTGCAGCTGTTGTAGCTAGCAAATTATGCTTTGGCGTGGACTATCTATTGGTTAGGGTTTGGACTATCTGATCAGCTCTTGTTTGATGTGATATCCTTGGGGAAAGGTGCACTACCCTTTGTTTGGCTATCTATCCTAGGGTTTGCTTCCAGAATGATTCTCAGTCAAGGTTAAGGTGCTCGGAGGGTGGCTTCGACCTATGGTTGGGTGACAATAGTGATATTGTCGATGGTAAAATGAGCACATTCATTTATATTCTAACAGGTTATGGGCCCACACCTCCTTCATTTAGTCTAACTGCTGGAAGGAAGCATATCCATAAAGATATTAAGCTCGTTGAAGAACTATCGCTAGGTTTTCTAGGGTTTCTGGCAAGAGCAGTCACCCAAGAATTGTCGCTAGGGTTTCTAGCAGGAGCAGTCACCCAAGCACTGACGCTAGGGTTACTAGCAGGTGCAGTTGCAGAAACCCTAATCCTCTCGTTGAGGCACCTTAAGAAAATGGGTTGAACTAATTTCTAGATAGACCAGTGTGCCCTAGCCTAGTGCATCTCCTGGTACTCTCAGCAAGCCAAGACATCAAGTTTGTTTTTTTGGTCAAATTTAGGGTTGACCAAGGCAACCATGACTTAATCTATGAAGTTAGAAAAAAATAATATGGAGCTTCTAACTTCAGAGCATGGAAGACAAGGATTGACCTCATCCTTTCCAAGAATAAAGTGTTGGATATCATGAAAGGAAAGATCGTGAAACCATTGTTTGAAGAAGGAAAAGAGAAGGAACCATAAAACATTGCAGTTATGGAAAAGTTCAAATACGGTGACATCAATGCCATGAGTATCATAGTGGACTCTATAAAATACCACTTTTTACCCTACATCGCCCATCTTGACTCATCGAAGAAGATGTACGATGCCTTAACAAACCTCTTCTCATTCAAAAACATTGGATAAGTAATGAGTCTGAAGAATGAGATCTATGACATGAAGATGAATGATGATGAAAACATAACATCATAATTTTTTAAAATCTCCCAGTTAAGAGATCAACTACAAGCTATTGCAGAGATCATTTCAGAGAAGCAATTGGTAAACATAGTACTCAATGGTCTTCCCAAGACATGGGATGCATTTTCCGCAAGCATGAACACAAGAAAGGAGTATCCTACATTTGAAGAAATTTGGACTTGTTGTGCTCAAGAAGAATCAAGGATCAATGCAAAAGAAAAACCCAAAAAGAAGTACGATGATCAATCCTTTACAACAAGATTCAAGAATTTCAGGAAGCTTGGTTCAAGGAAGAAGCCAAATCAAGAGAAAGACATGTCAGAAATATAATGCTTCAACTGTTGAAAGTATGGTCACTACAAGAATTATTATCCCGAGATAAAGAAAAGGAAGGGAACACACGAAGCATCGGTTGTCGAAGAAAAGGAACCTACAAAGAAGACCAAGCAGGATAAAACAGACTTCTTCTTCTAAGACAAGGTAAAAATACTCTACTTAGTTCTTGTACATATCTTGTTTGCATAGTCTCTGTATATATCTTGTTTGCATAGTCTTTGTACATATCTTGTATATCTATCTCTTAGAAGATAATATGTTCCAAGAAGAACTATAACTATGGAAGAACAAACAAGATAAGGATTGCTATCATTATACAAGTTAGATAATACACATGAAAGGATGAAATACATCAAACAAATCATGTGGAAGTTATTACAAGTTAATCCGAAATCAGAATCAATCTTGAAGAAACTTAGAAGAAGCAAAGATAGAAAGAAGTCAGCAATCAAGAGGAAATTGGAGAAAGACTTATGACACTTTGCATAAGACAATAAGGATGCAGACAAAAGCGTGGAATCTGTTAGATGGAGGGAGCCTATTATATATTTCCAAAAGAAAAACATGCACTCATACATGAAGCAAGGATTAGGAGGGAGCTAATATTATGATCCATTGAAGATGATGAAATATATATCCATGGTAGCAGCCATGCAAGAAAGTATGTGTTCAGTTCAACCTAAGAATAAGTCTTCTTTGAAGAGAAGCCTTAAAGTATCCTTGGTTGTCCATCCACATCCATGATCCTATGATGTAAAGAAGAAGTGGAATCTTTAGGGCATGGCATATATAAGAAACTCCATGGACCCAAGAGCTAAAGAAAAACATGAGGAAGAACATGAAGATTCCAAGAAAGAAAGAGAAGCTAGAACAACTAGTCATTGTATCGAGAATCACAAGATTACCAACATGATATGAACTCACTAAAATCAATGAAGCAAAGGAACTAAAAGTTGTGATGAAGAACAATGTATATGAATGCAAGCATTGCAATATCTAGAACTAGAGGTTCTCCCAGATTGAGGGAGAAGACTATGATGATTACTTGTTCCAGTAAACCAAACATACCTCTACATGAGTCATTATATCATCCATGGGTTGGAGTTTTACATCAGATAAAGGCAAATACTGTTCTCCGGAGCAATTGAACAAAGATCATATGAAGAGAAACCTCAAAGCTTTGAGGTATACCAGAAAGAGACCCTTGTATGCAGATGGAAGAATACAATTTGGTGGAGAACCTCCAATGCACAGTAGAAGCATGGTGAAGATTTTATATAACAAAGATATTGTATCAGAATGGTTACTCAAAAGCTTAGGATGATGGATCACCAATCCATGACAAACTCCCATGATGGCCAAAGAAGTATCACTTGGATATGTTCCAGTTTGATCCTTGCCATGATGTTGTGAGCTAGCAGGAACCAAAGAGGAATCCAACAATGATATACTTTATTGATCAAAGCTATATGAAGCCTTCAAAGAAAAACCAGTGTTCCAGAAAAATGAAGTACATTTGAGATCAAGCATTACATTCTCTGTGATGAAGTCCAGAAAGGAAAAAGTGGTTCTCCTATATATATCTCCATAGATGAGAAGATAAGAAGACATTGCATACTCAAGATGGAGCTCATGGAGACGACTTCCTTATTGCAAAGGGAAGAGATGACTCCCAGGTTGGGAGGGAGCATTGATGTGTTATTGATTTATGGACAGTCATTTTTCAGTTCAAAAAATGGTCCAGGATAAGCAGTTCCTTTCCAGTTCAGAAAGTGGTTTGATATTTCTGACGGACAGACATTTTCCAGTTCAGAAAATGGTCCATATTGAATAATCATTTTCATAATGAAAATGGTTAGATGGATTGTTGATGTACCATAGACAGTGATTTCCCATTGTGGTTAACACAGGGAATGGTCTAGGGCAGTCTCTCTTCTTGAGGGTTACTCAAGAAGACTGGCTCGCCTCACTGGAAAATGATTTCCCATTGTGGCTAACATGGGGAATGGTCCGTTTTGGAGGTTGGTGCAGGATAGTCATTTCCTTAGGAAATGGTCTGGACAATCATTCCTTAGGGAAAATTCATTCTCCCTAGGTTGCACTTTGTTTAGTGCCGGAGGAATGGCCCAGGTTGGGGAATGGTCCAGGTTCAACAATCAGAGACATACATTCCTTAGGAAAGACTCATTCTCTCTAGGTTACACTTTGTCTAGTGTTGGAGGAATGGCCAAGGGTGGGGAATGGTCCAGGCTCAGAAATCAGGACAATTATTCTTCCTTTCTTGAGAAGAATAGTCTAGATAGCTCATCATTGATGTTTTACCTTCTAACGATAACTGGTCTTCCAAGATCTCACAGATGTGAGTAAAAGAATGGCCCAGATGATTCAGTTTATATCATAACATTGTTTCTGTGCAGGTTGATATCAGATGTTTGTTATGAAGACTGTATATCTCTAGACAATAGATGTATACTACTGTGGTGGATGTGTTCCAATGTTTGTGACTATACGTCATTGATCAAGTACCTATGTTCTACTTGTTGTGGTAGTGTACCATTGGATCGTAGTTGTGTACTACTATGGATAGACACAGTTGTGTTCTATTGAATGATATTGTTCTAATTTCCTTGAATACTATCAACAATGTTGGAAATGATTATCATCTAGATGGGTGATTAATGGATAGATATTTCCCAGACGAAAAATGGTTCAGGACATTTATTCTTCTAGGACATATGTCCAGATTATAAGAATGGTTCTTTTGTCACTCTATGGTGTGAGGGACTTATCCAGCATCATGTCTAATTACTCAGATGGAGTATGGTTTCGAGATATGATGCAACTGATGGTGATGATGGTGCTCATGATATAGTCATGAGATAATCTATACAACTATGTTGATGCTACCGGGTGAATGGTGTTGAGATTTGGGTACCTTGGAAAGTGGTCCCTGTGTGATTATGAGTCTCTAAGCACAAAGGAGGAAGACTACTACCCTTGTACTTTACTTTATGATTCTATATTCACTTTGACTTAGGAGTTTTAAGTCAAAAGTGAAATATGTCACTTAAGTCACAAGGTGACAATTAATTTACAATGTGGGTGAATTAATAGACATAAAAAAACTAAGGAAAGTGGGTTTCCTTAGTGAGATTATTGGAGTTGATATCACCCATTGATTAGAATTGGATAGATCTAATCTAGGCCATTGATCTTTTAGGGTTTGCATGAGTAGGCTAAAGAGAGGGTAAAGATATTTTTGAGACTCATTCTTCACTTGAGATTTTTGGAGAAGAGAAGAGGGGAGCATTTCTAGAGGAGAAGGAGGGTGCACTTCATGAGGGTTTAAGAGAAACCCTTGAGAGATTGCAGAGAGGCTCTTGGTTGCTTGGAGCTTGCATGGAGAGTATTTCCATGGAATCTTAGCCTTCAATTCTTAGAGGGAGTGTGCATATGGAGGAGGGGCGCATCTTGAGGAGGAGGGTTCATTTATTATCCATCATTTTCTCATCAGAGGAGGAGTACTTGTCAGATCAGGATGAGGTCTGATGCATAAGGAGAAGAGAGCTTGGGCATTTTTTTCTGTAGAGAAAGACAGTCAGTTTATGGCTCAGTTTATTTCTGGTGATCATTTCTGCTAGGAAGAGGGCACACATGTTGAGAGGAATGGAAGCTCTCTGGTCGTAGATTTTCTTGGAGGATTCGAGCTCTGATAGTTTCAGTGGAGAGGCAACACAGGAGAGAACATTCCCGTGGAAGGATTTCTTCATTGGGTTACTGATGAGCTAGGGAACTTCAGTTCAATAAAGATGGAAACAAAGGGAGAGGGCACACCACAGTTTGGGCACTTATTTCTCTGGTTCTTGTGGCAAGGCTCGTGAGGATATTTATATGTATACAGGTTCCATTGTATTTCATTACTTGTTGTATCTCTTTCTTTAATCATAATTATATAGACAAATATCCCAAACTGGTTTTCCCTAGGGGGGTTTTATCCAGGGTCATGTTGACCAAAAATACTTGTGTACAACAATGCATGTGTTAGTCTTTTAGATTTGTTCATTTTCAGTTGTAAAGATCTTTAGGTGTGTTGTACTTATTTTAGTATGGATGTGCTAACTTCTGGTTACTAAAACTACATGTTAGAGCACCTAAAATTGTAAGTGCAACCGTAACAAATAAGAAAGAAGTTCTTGGACTGTTGGTTTTCCTAAAACAGCAGTAAACACTTTACATAATAGTTGAAACTGAGATCCTAACTGTGGTCAAAGACAGACCCAGTAGGCATGCTTGATAGGACCTGAAAATATTCATGGTATCAGAGCGGAGGTGGCTGAAATTTTGAGCAGTTGGGACAACATTTTGTTGGTTGTCATACACATCTTCTTGGAAGATTTGTGTGGACAACCATTGACTCATTTAGTGGTTGTTAGAGGGAATATTTTTGCAGAGGACAGTTGGGCAGTTTTTGGCACTTGTGGACAACCGCTTTTCACAGCTGCATGGACTGGAGTGAGGCTATAGTTTTGACAACCTCTTTTCACACCTAGTGATTAGGAGTGAGGTCATGGATTCACTTGCCTCTTTTCACACCTATTTTGACAGGAGTGAGGCATCGTTCCTTTGCATTGGGAGCATCAGAGTGAGTGCATTTGACAGACATGTCAGTATCTCAGATGCGTGTGGAGGACAGGCTAGCCAGGGCTAGAAATTGGTCGCCTTGGAAGGCGAGGATGGTCTTTGTCTTAGAGGACCTTGAGATATGGGACATAGTCGAGGCAGTTGTTCCTCCCATTCCTATCACTGCTCCTGTCTTGGTAGTGTTGATGGGCAAAATTGACCGTCCGTCAACTGGAAGAACAAGTCTAGTCCGGGGTTGTCTAAATAACCCAAGCCATTTGGCGTAACTCGTTCTGACGGGTTTAATGGCTCTGTTAGCCAATCTAAGAATCCCAAAAAAAATGAATAAAAGAGGGAAATAACTAACTAATTACTAAACACACTATATATGTGTACATATGTTCAAATGTAACTATAGTAGTTGTATTTAAACAGAAGATATACAAGTCTCATTTATTTACATGATTTACAAGATGCAAGTTTTAATCGAAACTTACAAAAATCGATGTGAAAAATGATTTCTTCTAGGAAGCAGATAAAGAAAGCACATAAAAATATTTATTGTTTTTCTTTTATAAATTTAAAGAATCTTGCAACAAAAAAAAATGAAATATGAACATGTGGATAGTTAAAGTTGAACCATACATTCTAGTTTCAATGATATTTAAATGACAGAAAAATACAAAGAAGCTATCATGTCAGTGAATTAGTGAGGTGTATCCAAGCATCTGCATGAGTGGTGAACATCCAACTGTCATGTCCAAGAGAGAAATCTGCAATGAACCTTATGATTGTTCTAAATAAATTC